>JALPQI010010599.1:0-48211 GCA_025490895.1 Thaumatotibia leucotreta
AGATATAAGTATCTAATAATACATAGACAGCCATGACCAAGGAACAAATCTTTGTGATAAATAAATACACAAATAATGCCCTCGCCGGGATTCGAACCTGGAACCTCCAGCTTTGTAGGCAGGGTCACTACGGACTAGGCTACGGAGGCTGACCAAACTTTATACGCGTATCTTTTTTAACGTTGTCTCTCCTTTTTTTGGTTCCTAAATTGTTATTGGCCCAAGTCACTAATGGTAATGGAGCATTACATGAAAACGTGTCGTAAGCGACACTGTCTTTACAATTTTGAAAATTTTTATTAGTAAGCTGAGTTACGGTATAATAATAGCATATCAAGACTTTTAGATTGATAGTGTTTCCTAGCAGCTAGCATATTTTATTAAGGTAGCTACCATAGCGAGTCGTAAGCGACAAAAAGTAGACGTTTTCATGGAATGCTCCAATACTCTTAACGACACTATTGCAGGTGGACGATATCCTGAGCGTCCTGAAGCCGATAACGCAAGCGGTACAGCTGCTGCAAGCAAGAAAATCGCTCGCTGACGTACAGAGCACCGTCGACATGTGCTCCAACCTCACCGCCATGCAAGTCTGCAAGGTATTTTTTTTTTTTTTTTTTTTAGTTTATTTAGGAAACAAACAGTCACATACAAGTTTTGACATATGATGAAGGTATACAAACAGACCTATAGTTCCATAAAATATAAGTACTACATATTCGTTACATTTTGGGTACAGGATAGGTAAACAGGCGCCTTCGCGATAATCTACGGCGCGCTCCATGGGAAAACAAATCTTGATAGAAATTGTTAACTAATAAAATAGGAAGATATATGATTATAAGCTAACATAGTTATAAATTGTAATGCAATAGTGATGCAATAGCATACTATGGATTAAGCAAACATGACAAATGAAAAATACATTTACGAGTACAATATTAAGAAAAGATCAAATTCCGCAAACCACTACTATATTTCAAGAATGATAGTGAAAAAATATCGAGGTTCATGAAGTTTAAATTATATTCATAACAAGCTCGTCTGAAGAAAGTATTTCTGGCAAAATTTGAATGACAGAAACTGACATGAAATGTTAGGGGGTGCCGAGGGGGAACGCGGCGAGGCAGTTTGAGAAACACCTTTTCAAGTAGTGTGGGTGAGTCAATGAGGTTGTTCAAAAGCTTATATAAAAACATTTGGTCTATATAAACGCGGCGTTTAACTAAAGGAGCCAGCACTTGACGGTTGTCTATAGTATCTGAAGGTATGTCGCAGTCCACCGCTGGACAGGTATCCTGGGCTGATAACGCGAGCGGTGCTGCTGCAGGCCAGGAAGTCTTTTTAGCTGTCACTGAGACGTCACGGTCGACATTTAGTGATGAGAAAACCTAAACGATTCAAAGACACCAATGCCCTTCCACCCGCAACAAGGCAGCCGTCTCTCTCGTACACATAGATTTCATATCTGTGGGCTCGCTCGCTCACTATTATATTTATTGTAGAACGAACAACACTAGTCGCTAAATTTGACGGACGAATGAGAAATGGGCTGTACTACGAAGTCGAAGCGATACGCGAGAGTATCGCTAGTCTCATATTCATCGTCTCTTTAACACACATGGTCGATCAAACGCTTAAAGCAAACGCAGCAATGCAATGTAAACGCCGGTTTGTAATATAATTCTATAGTTACTTAGGTACATCCTTGGACGCATGAATAAAAATACGGAAAAAATGATTAAAAACGAATTCACGCACAATATTATTTAAAAATGACTTACGTGTGATGGGAAATATGTTTTTGTTTTTGTGCGCTGGAAATATTTAGGCTGGTGCAGTTAATTATCATGCAATGAGGCATTTTGTATTTTTTCTTACGTGCGGCTGTAACAGCTGACGTATGTGGACTGTCATTAGAAATGGCCATCTCAGTGGCTGCCAGTGAGTTCAGACACGCGAAGTAGATATATTTGCTTCTTCTAGTGTATATTCATTTCTGTGAAAGAAAGAAAGAAAATTTACTTTATTAGCACAATACAACTTATAATAGGTAACTATAAATAACAACATATAAAAACAGATTGCGCTAAATGGGCTGCACTGTGGTATCCTCATTGTTGAAGTAATTCAATATGATCTCAAATCTCCAGATCCTGAACATGTACACTCCCGCGGAAGACTACGAGGTGAAGGTGACGCGCGAGTTCATCCACGAGATACAGAAGAAGATGCAGGAGAAGGCTGGACCCAATGCCGACAAGGAACCGGTGAGTTCGACACTATTATCGGCAGTTTTATTAAATAATTAAATAAATATCTGCCAGTTACAATTTTGTTGCCTTTGGCGTCGAGACCCTCGGCCCTTGGGGTCCGGCAGCCCAGGCTTTATTCAAGGATTTAGCCAAACGTTTGGTCGACGTTACGGGTAACAGGAAGGCTGACAGTTTCCTCGCACAGCGAATAAGCATCGCGATTCAGCGGGGAAACGTTGCCAGCATCCTTGGCACTATGCCACAGGGTCCTTATTTAGTTTTAGGCTTTTTAACCGACTTCAAAAAAAGGAGGAGGTTCTCAATTCGACTGAATTTTTTTTTTTTTTTGTTGTATGTATGTTACCTGATATCTCCGAGAATAGTGAACCAATTCTAAAATTTATTTTTGTGATCGAACGTGTATTACCCCGAGATGGTCCCATTGGCACCAAGTTGGGGTCTGATGATGGGATCTTGGAGAAATCGAGGGATCTCTTCAAATGTTATAGGTACATGTATGGCGCTTTTGGTAATTTTCATTCATTAACAAGAATTTGCATTCAGAAAGTAGGATTTGAGGAAACCAATTATGGAAACAAATCGGGGATCTTTGAAAAATCGGTTGAAGTCGGTTTTTTAAATTTTTAATTTGGTGATTATTACCATTTTAGTTGTAAGTGTAAGAAAAAAAATGTTATGTAATTTGTAAATGTAATTTTAATAATTAAAAATTATTTGACAACTGTCTAGTCGTAATAAATATCTTGGGACATCTTACACAAACCGACCTAGTCCCACGGTAAGCTCAATTAAGACTTGTGGTGTGGGTACCATACGACGATATATATAATATATAGATCAGTGGCGGCGCGTGAACATTTTCGAAGGGCAACTCTGAGCAAAAAACCTGTTATTGAATGTTTATATAAGTGTATACCTATTTGTTGTATCCTTGGGTAAATTTTAAATGTCCTAAAATGTTTGTACGAAACTTTCTTTTTGTTATCAAAAAACTATAGGAACCTGGTAACAAAAAAGGAAAACTCCATACAAATTTCCTGGAACATTGAACCAGCCTACCAATCTTTATCAAAATCGAAAACGTGATCCAAATGTACAAACTTTTTGAGAACTATGGGGGACACCTACGGAGAAAAAATTATGTTATCATTTACAATGTATGTATTGTAAAAAGTTATCATAGATTATACGAGGATATAAACAATTTTTTTGCAGAAATATGTACAACCGTGCATAAATCTTCGGCTGACAAGCAAAACTCACTATAAAAACTGTCACTACTCTTAGCAACCTCTTATGTCAGTAATTGAATCAGAACTTAGATACGATCTCTATTTCAAGTAGGTATTTGTTACTTAGTGAGTTTTGGTTGTCAACCGACGAAATGTACCTGCTACAGTGTCTATTGCAAAGCTAATCAAAATTTCTGTTCCAGCAAAACCTCCTGATGGACTCGAAGATGATCTTCTCAGTGCAGTTCCCCTTCAATCCCTCGTCCATCAGGCTCGAGGACATCGAGCTACCAGAAGTATTGGGGCTGGACGGACTCCTCACTAAGATATAAACAGGTTTATTTTCTTTTCATCACACTTGCTTTCTAAGCGCGCCATTCTTAAATAGTAGATTGTGTCACAAAGAATCAAAATGGTATATATCCGGCGTGGGCGTATATTGAATCCTGAATGGAGCGACGGATTCCACAATTGAATCCCGACCGTAGGGAGGGATTCTAAAGTGGAATCCTGAGCGTAATGAAGGATTCAAGCGTTAACGCCCAAGACGAAATCATTTTGATACCGTGTGACACATACTGCTTTTCACACCACCTATGAGAAAAATAAAAGATATATCACATATTTAATATTTATGCCAATAATCGATTCTGAAGAAATTTTTGTCAATTATGAACGTACTGTTTATTTTCATATTTCATTGTAATTTTTTCGGCTGGCAATAGAAAGTCCTTGAACAGAAAAGTGCCACTTTGATCCCTCCTAGCAGGGAAGAAAAGACCCGTATTCGAATAGGTGGTGTGAAAAATATATTTTGTCTTATAACTTATTTTTTTGTCCGCAAGTGTGATGAAAAACATTGTATGCATTACGGTCGGTAAGAGGCATACTAACTCGAGTCATTAAAAGTCCTCCGCCTGCGGCGTCGGGCTTCTAACACTCGTTAGTGATACCGTACTTACCTCCCTAGATTCACAATGTACTATTGGGTGAATCAAGTATTATTATTCTGGGTTAACTTTTTTATGTCACGCGTTGCTATGGTTACGTTTAAAATTGTCAAAACTTTGATTTTTTAACAGTTACGTGGCCTTTCGGTGGCAGGTCACCCATTACTCATGCATGTCATGTTAGTAGTATGCAGCATACTTTCTTCTAGCAAACTATGCCATTTTGTCCCCATGGATTTTGTGGCATGTGACAGAATAAAATCAAAAAAGGTCAACCAATTAAAATTTGATTCACCCATTCAATAGGTGGTATCATGGTATGTAACATTCGTATATACATCTTGCTGAAAAAGGTTTGCTAACCCTAAGTTAACCAAATCTTTCATTGGTATTACAAAAGAAAATATAAATTATTGAATTATATCAAATATTATAAAATTCTCTCCTATATTATATAAACATTATGTCAAATAATTCTATGTTTATTGTTAGTCGAGGATGACCTATAACATAATGTGCATATTATTAGCATGATTTTAAACGGGATATTTTTCCTTGTAAAGTCTATATCGCGGTATTAAAAGTTTTATAATCATGCAAATTCATTCACATACCGCGATCATATTAATAAAAAATAATTCCAGTATGAAACAGCTTTTATATAAATAAATATACCTTATGTTAATTTAAGTTTAAATGCTAGTTAAAGTTTAAATTGAATTATATAATTTATTAGATAATAATTTACGTTATGCTCATAGATCGTACTGCTCATCGCAAAGAAATCTTACTCGTATATAAAACAACATGAGTCGTATCTTGTGTCGTGTCATATCGAGTCGTACAGGTAAATTCACCAAAGCTGGCACGAATGGAATGAATGAAATGAATGACATCTATCATTGTGTGTATGCGGCCGTGCTATACCGACCTGTATCTACTGTCATTTTGACATCCATAGATACATTCTGTCACTTACTCGATCCATTCGTGCCAGCTTTCGTGAATTTACCTGTATCTATTAATCGTTTCGACGCCACGTCAAATATAAAAGCTGTCACTAAGACGACACGTTGTCAAAATTTGCTAAATAATCTACGAATAAATAAAACATGGAAGCCGCACGCCATATTAAATTGCCTTTCAAAAACGGTCCTAAATTTTAGTTGACAAGTGTCACCCCCTCTTCAGTGCGTCACGGTAATGAATTTCAATGTGAACCTATAAAAACTTAAACCGCCATTTAAAAATAGTTGTGATTGGTCCATCAAAGTTTTGATTGGCTATATTCTATAAGCATTAGTCAAAGATGTTGCGTCGACATAATATGCGCGGTGGTAAGAAAAGCGCTATGTCCTGCCCATCTTGGCACAATTGAACAATTGTTTTTGGGGGCATTTTTGAGCTGGCGTTAGACGTCCATGTTATATATGGTCGCAGTAAATAATGTACCGTGTGAACCGTGACTTATCAGTCTTTGACGTTAAACCTGCGGAGCCGATATATCAGTCATTGGTGTCTAAAAGGTTAATATGGAATTTGTATTTTAGCGATGATTAGTTCGGTTTGTTTGTTTAAATGCACGTGAGTACAACTAGTTCTAGCGGCGGACTTAATGCTCTGAAGCGAATTCTTTCTGAGAACAGTTATTGGTGCTGTCTGAAACAGTACCATTGAGGTTAAAAATTAGCAAATTTTTCATAGAAAAATTATACTTCATAATTTATAGAATAAACACTATTTATTTGATATTGAGTATTATAAAATAGTATTTATAAATATTATCTAAAGGCAAGCTTTATCGTTTAATTAATCAAGTATTTATAGTTTATGTTCATTTGTCATAAATTCATTGTTATTACGTATCTGAACTCACGATTTTTTTAGTCTTAAAAGTATCAAGAAATATGCGTTCGAATCAATTTATAATATAACAAAGTAAATGTGTGTGAAAATAGACATTAAGGAAAAAATATAATTATATTAAAATAAATTATGACAAATAACTTTATAACAACAAAAATCTATGAGACAAACAGTCGCATCTTGTTAATTATAATTTTTTTGTCGTAGTAGTGAGTATGAAGGTCACAGCTTCAATAAGGATTTCTAGCAATATTATAATGCTTAATAAATCATTATATACATATATTCAGTACCCGACGAGAACTGATGCTTTTAACCTTTTAAACGCCTTTACTCACGCCATACGCCAGTATATTTACTGATGAACGACGAAAAATAACCTTATCTGTCAGCAAGACAAGACATTTTGACAACATACTCCACGACCACTTTAGTGGCTTCTGGCGTGGTAGGCATGACAACACGGCCACTTTAGTGGTTCTTGGCGTTCGACGGGTTGTCTTTCAAAAGACATCGGCTGTCAGCTTCGCAAAGCGTTTTGTCAATCACTTCTGTGAGTTGTAACGTTGCCTTTTCCATGTATAAGCGTAATGAAAAGCTTGTTAAATGAATAATATTGGTTCCTAGACTATAAAGCCATAATTTGAAATTATTTTGGTGCCATCTCGGTCCGTATAGGACATACAAAAAACTACATGAACCATTTCATTCGACTTCACTTGCTAAACTAAAACGTATTTATAAAACTAGACCTCATTTATAAATTTTATAAGAAACATCTGTTTTCTCTGCTTATGGTCAAAAGTGCGATTCGAAATTCATATTCATTTAGTATGTCAAGAAAGAGACATAATCTATGTACATAAATTGTAGTTTTGAAAATAAATATATTTATATACAGAAAGAGATAAATTAAAAATTTGAAATGTGCCAGTTACTTTGGCAACGTTTATTTATTGCTGGATGGCATAAGTTGTCAGCCTCCGTAGCCTAGTTGGTAGTGACTCTGCCTACGAAGCTGGAGGTTCCGGGTTCGAATCCCGGCGAGGGCATTATTTGTGTATTTATTTATCACAAATATTTGTTCCTTGGTCATGGTTGTGTATGTATTTAAGTATTTATATGTATCTATCTATTATATATTATTGAGCTTACCGTGAGACTAGGTCGATTTGTGTAAGATGTCCCATGATATTTATTTATAGTAAAAAATTATAAAACTTATAATCATAAATGATGACCTTTGTATTTTGATTCAGAGCTACACCAACCTGATTTATAAAAATTATAATAGGTTGTCACTGAATCAACTTTTTCCTTCGTTTATGTGTCCGGAATTTATCTTCCGTTTTTAATTGGCACAATCGTAATGGAAATATGAATTCGGACTCTTTCGCGAAAATCCGCAGGGATATTACATCCATCAGTTGATATGAAAGATCATAATTTTAGATCCACTTTTTGTAGACATTCAACTCTTTCCAGCCAGTAATCATCATCGTCATTTGGCCTTGAAAGTCTATTGTATTATAACAAACCATACAAGCAGTGTTAGGAGGGGAGACAGCGTTTCTCATGGCTGTGTAGGCCAATACGGGAGCGACAAACATGACCACAACTCTGACAGATGTAGTGGGCCTGTGGCGAACCGGTGCCGCGCTGATGACGCTTGGCGCGCTTACTAGCGAGTGTCTCAAACCAAACGATCCATGACGATGTTTGGTTTAAGACACTCGTCAGCCAGTAATACTGCCGTGCTAATTATACACGCAGTACTTGCGTCCAAAACAAAATTCAAAAAAATTGCTCTATCCAATATGATTTGTTTTGAATGAGGATTTATTTATAACTGAATAATCGGACACACTTTTTCACGCAATCACTGAATTTTCAATTGGTTCGGCAGAATTTTATTTGATGTTAGAGGTTTCAGTTACTATCCAGGTTTCTTTATGATCAAGTGAAGTCATGGTTTGGTTAATGTCTATACACTATATTATCAACGAATTAATTTAAAACCTGTTTTTATATCCTTAATTGTACGTTAGACATTGTTACGATTAGTTCAAATTTGTTATATTTATATATTATTCATCATTCCATTTTTAATGCTATGATATAATAATTAATAAGTAAGTAGTAATTATTATGAATGCGTGTTGATTTACCCTAATGTATTTAGGAAAATTATATTTAGTACTTAACATAAATGAAGATAATATAAACACACATAAATAGTTGTTCACATAATACGACCAACGTATTGAAGATAGCTTGGGTATGCCTTTTGATAGTTCAATTTAGATGAAGTTTTATGAAAGAAATATAGATTTATTACGCCAGTTTGCTTGTAGGATAAGATAACATGATATTATGACATTTATTTTAATTCGTTATAATTCGTATGTACTTTTATTATGTATGAAAACCTACAATGCCATTATTGTTATACGTTTTTAAATATATTGACCGACAGACATTGTTTTTTTAAATATAGCCATAAATTTACTTTCTATAAAACAGCGTATTTGTATTTTTTTATATAAAAAAACATAGAAAATGTGTAATAATATGATAGTGCTAAACAGGTTACCATAAAACTAGCTGCTTGAAACACAGCGTCATTAATATCAGATATATATTTATATATGAAATTCACTATTAGATGTACTTCCCAAGCAGAAATATTTTTGTAGTGAAATTATGACCAGTATTCTTTTGGTACTTATTTATTTTTAGTAGAAATATTATTATGAATCCAGAATTATGTGTACAAAAATTATGCGAGATCACTTATATGTAATTACTAATTAAATGTGAGATTATTCGTTAAAACTATTTTCCCAGTGTTCGATGTTATATTTAAATATAAATTTCACTTACATAATACCTAATGTTATTGTGAAGGGCAAGACCTAGATTAAAATGACGAAGAACAGAAAAGATCTATAGTCCCAAGTAGAAAAAAATGACAACTATCTTTCTCCATTAAATAGCTAAGTAATAATCCCATTTCACTTCTAAAGGGGGTATTTGGAGACTGTGGCGAGATCTAGACAACATAAGTATTATATTTTATGTTACATTTGATTTCTACGATTTTTTTTATTAAAATATCCTCGTAAGGCCCACAGGTACGTCCTGTACACTAAAGCTGGCACGAATGAAACGAATGAAATGAATGACATCTATCATTGTGTGTATGCGGTCGTCCTATACCAACCTGCATCTACTGTCATTAGACATCCACACATAGATACTTTCTGTCACTTACTCGATCCATTCGTGCCAGCTTTCGTGAATTTAGCTGTAGTTAGTGCATACTATTATTAAGATCGAAGAAATATAAATTCAATTCAATTAGAACAGAGGTTTATTTGTTTTGTCTAGTAAAATCAACCTTATTTAGTCGGTAAAAATTTCATGAACTCGGATATTTCCCTTGTATGGCTGGGACTTAGGATATTTACTCTACAAATATAATTTTTACAATTCATCTGTCACTTGAAGTTGATATTAAACTAGAAATAATTTATATGACAAAGCGAAGCCATCAGCCAGGTCTTGTCCTCTAAAAAATTGTAAATGTATATATGGTACTTACTATTCTTACTTAATGTAGCTAAAATATAAAGGTACCTATTACCTAAATGTATCAAATTATATGCATAGCAAAAATATATGTCGTTGAATTGGCAATTCTATAATGGTTAGGTGCTCAATTATGTACTTCCCTGTTGATTCTGAAATTATAGATTTATTGTAGTATGTATAAAAATAAATATTTGAATATATGTTTTAGATTGTATTATACTTATTACTAAGCTAGCGATATAATTGCGAGGCTCTAATACTGTATTGCATTTGATTTTGATTTTTTATTTATTATTCCATTATATGTGACATTTACCAAAAAATTTAAATGTATGAATTTTGAAAACGTATGTATGAATTGCTCTACTCGAGACTCGTAAATTGCTAAATAAATGTTATAATTATGCATATTGCTCTCACAATGATAATAAATTTCATAATAATATCTATTAATAATTAATTCACACGATGCGATAATCTATATCGGTAGCTATATGGATTCAACAGGATATTAATAACAAATAAATGTACCTGCTCATTAAAAAAATCGTCAAAAATGAAAAACATGATTTATATCAATTAAATTTATGTATTTGTATCAAAATAATGTATAAATGATCTCGTTGTTTAGTTCCTTCAGTTTTTTTTAATATTGATAACTAAAGCAATATACTCCATATCTTATGTAATATTTACTATATTTTGGCAGCATTTATATGAATTAAATCAGTACTTACTAAATTATTAAATGCAATTGTAATTGTATGATGCAATCAACATATTTTATCATGACCAGCAATATTTACTTAAATTTAATATATAGTTAAATTTGATTATATTTAAATAATGTAATCAATTGGAAAACAAGACATTACAATATAATTATAAATTATCAGTATTAATAGCAATGATCCCAGTTTTTTGAACTACTACCTAACAGGTAATTGGATCAAAATTATTTTCGTTGTCATGTTTCATACCACTCTGTCACGCTTCTAGTTGCTGTTTCGACTCAGTATATAAAAAAATCCGGTTTTGTAGGGACACAAAATAAGACGAACGAAAAGAATTTTGACCCAATTTTTAAACTGCAAATAAAAATTTGTTTAAAAATGTGGGTTTATTTTGCTCAGAATAAACAGCGATTACAAAACTTGATTAATAAGTAAAATGGTAAAGAAATCGAGATAATGTCATACATGGCATTATTTTCTTTTAGTTTATTTTATTATTGAAATAAGAAGACTTTCAAAAACAAACGTTACTAACACCTGTAATTTAAAACTCATCAAGTCATGACCATACAATAAATTAATTTGATTTGAACATACTGTGTCACTTCTATTACTTTATTTATTTAACCTTTATTGCATAAAAAAAATCCAATTGGCGGACTTAATGCCTTATCCCATTCTCTACCATCCAACCTTGTGTTTGTTCCGAGCAACTAAACCCAACATTTTCATAAAAGAAACAAAATAACCCTGCAAATATATAAATGGCAAATGAGACTTTACATAATTACACTTGTTATAATCGCGAGTTACTATAAGTGATATCGTTTTTAGTGTGCTGTGAGATAATTCCAACGTGTAGTTTGTTCCCATATTTACATATATATTTCGTTGTAAAGTGCAGATAAAATAAATAATGTTAGCAAATTTTATTGTTTTATTTACCGTGGACTGTTTTGTATTCATACATATATTTAGCGGGTTACTTACGTAATTTAAGTGGACGATTGCTCGACACCTCAAGTTTTAGCCGAGGTTACTCTTGATGGAGATCCTCTTAAGGGGTCTTAAGCATCGACTTAATTACGTGGTAAACCTGTTTCGCTAAATATTTGAATGTTTCAGACCAACAGTTCCTCCTTCATAATAATAAGTTTTCCTGATAAATCTTACAAATGTTTTCAATCTAGAGGGGTCAAAATTTTAGTTTAAATTCCTCGATCAGATTGATTTATAAAAAAATATTTTTAATTTTATATTATGGCTAGTTGCTATGAATCGATGGCGCGTTTCAAACTGCGCCAGTCTGAAACACGCCATTGATCCAATACATACTACGAACAAATAAAACATGGAAGCCGCACGCCATAGTAAATTGCCTTTCAAAAACGGTCCTGAATTTTAGTTGACAAATGTCACCCCTTCTTTAATGCATCACCGCAATGAATTTCAATGTCAACCTATAAAAACTTAAAACGCCATTTAAAAATAGTTGTGATTGGTCCATCAAATTTTTGATTGGCTTTATTCTAGGGTAAAATCACCAATAGATGAACAGTTAAGCAACTTTCCCAACTTTAAATATTTTTTTCTATATGATGTAACTCATATTCAACAATTTTTATTTTTTTGTATGATTCCGCATTTTATTGAGTTTAGAATAAGTAATTTTTGTACCTCGTATTAAACTTCAGTAATTTTATAAAAATGATTACATTAAAAAAGGACCCAAATTTCCCAGTAGTTGAACAAAGTGCCCCATCACTGAACAATTTGACCCCAATAGATGAACCAGCGCGTAGAACCGATGGCCGTTGGGGCGGGAAGGTTCTTGAGTGGCGGCCACGTACCGGAAGGCGTAGCGTGGGTAGGCCCCCCACAAGGTGGACTGATGACCTGGTGAAGGTCGCAGGAGTCCGCTGGATGCGGGTGGCGCAGGACCGGTCATTGTGGCAATCGTTGGGAGAGGCCTATGTTCAGCAGTGGACGTCTTTCGGCTGATATGATGATGATGATGATGAGATGAACCAGCATAATTGCAATATAGCGAGACCAATATATGAACGCTAAGACTCCAATAGATGAATAGAGCATAGTAAAAATGTTGGTTTCTTAGATAAAGTAATTGTATTTAACCTAAAGAACCTTCTTTTAATGAAATATGAACACGGTGTACATTGTGTAACAATCTGATCTCTAAGAACCAAAGTTTAACTTTTCCCAAATTCAGTCGTTCAATAAAATCAGTTGGTTCATGTTTTGGACACCGCATCAACGAAATGAACGAACTAAATTGATTCTAATTCATTTATTGGAATCCAACCCAAAAGATGAACCAGTAAATTTTCCTAGTTCACGTTTTGGACAGCGATTCTTTAGTTGAACAATCCCGTTTCCATACAAAAGTAAATTACTTTAAAACGTGTTACACGTAAAAAGGGTCGTTCATCTTTTGGTCTAAAAATCAACTACAAAACTGACTGTAATTTTACATATAAATATTACATCTAGCTATTTTATTATAATTTACGCAAGCGTTTGAAAATTCGAGCCTTTGCTCAAAAGTTGACCGTCGTTCATGTTTTGGCCCGAACACACAATATTGGAACCATAACTTGACCAGCAAATATCTCATAAAATAAATAAAAAATAAGTATTATTTATAATATACACAATAGAGATATTAGTCTAAAATCTATACTGAAGTGAATCAAGGAAATAAAAGCCATATTCGATTTTTTACGTAATTAAAAGCTTACATTTTTGAGGGCTTTTCTTAATAAGGATCCCATATCAAAAACACAATTTTGGCGCGAAGCGCAAACTCGACGACCGCTCACTGCCTCGTACGTGGCTTAATTGTCTGGGAATTCGCATGCGACACTCGATATAGTGCTGCCGCGTGTGAAAAAAATACTCCCAGCCGTGTAAAATTATTCCTGATTTAATTATTTACATTTTTAGGCCTCTCAGTCAACTTCTGGGTGGCAGTCATCTATTGGTGCTTTTACCCTATAACAATTTGTCAAAGATGTTGCGCCGAAATATTATTATGCGCGGTGTTAAGAAAAGCGCTATGTCCTGCCCATCTTGGCACAATTGAACAATTGATTTTGGGGGCATTTTTGAGCTGGCGATAGACGTCCATGTTATAGGTATATGGTCGCAGAATACATATTTTGCTCCGCGCGGAGAGATCCGCGCGGGCGGTCCGCGTGACACAGGAACCAGCCTATTTATATAACAACCTAACGGTAAAATGTACTTCAGTCTTTTCATGAAATTTTATAGTATTAGGTATGCTTTAGTTTGTTTTGCTATATTATACAAGGTCAGTGCGGCTAAGTCGCCATGTTTTATTTGTACGGAAAGTCCGTCATATGTGTCTTATGTTCTTGAGTTAGGGGTGGAAATCAGTTGGTAGACGGTCTTACCCGCATTGACCTCACTTAATTTATGCTTTTTACAGCATTAACATCAATTTTCTAATTTATAGGGAGATTAGGTAGGCACATTGTTTCACCAAACATTTAAATTAATGACCATTTCGAATTCCAGATTCTAAATTTAATATTTTCTCAATAGTTTCGAATAGTTTTGTAATTGGTAATTAATTAGGCATAATACCGTAACACCCTACAACTTTACCCTTTTACAACTTTGCCGTTGTTTTGTCGAAATTATTTAATGGATACGTTTACATTCACAAAATGTTATAGTTTTGATAGAGTTACTTTGTTTACACACCTACACCTAGGAATCCTAGAATGTATATTTTTACAGCACCTATTCGAATACGGGCCTTTTCTTCCCTGCTGGGAGGGATCAAAGTGGCACTTTTCTGTTCAAGGACTTTCTATTACTAGCCTAAAAATCACAAAGAAATATGAAAATAAACAATACGTTCATAATTGATAAAACTTTCCTCAGAATCGATTATCGATTTTTCTGATAGGTGGTGTGAAAAGCAGTATGTGTCACATAGTTATCATAATTATTTTTGTCGTAGTCATTAACGCTTGAATCCCTCCTTACGCTCAGGATTCCACTTTAGAATAGATTGTGGAATCCATCGCTTCATTTGGGCTTCAATTAACGCCCTTGCCGAAAATATATTATTTTGATCCCTTGTGACACAATCTACTATTGGTGGCATTGTAGTCCCGTCCCAGTCAAATGATCAATCTTATATCACGAAGGCCGCAACAATATCTGACACGCTCTTTTATATCACTCTAACTAAGGTTTGAAGCAATAAATAATTTTTGATTTTATTTATATCAGTTTGTGCTGCTTTCGTGGTAGGTATTATTGACAGCGACTTTAGAAAAAAGAATTTTCGTAAATATAATGGTAAGTTTTATAAAGCGGAAGTCTCTTTCTAGTAAGAAAGGTAGAAAAGAGACTTCCGCTTGTAATATTAGTTGTAATTTGTTATGCACGAGGATCGGACATATATTTTAACATCATAAGATAAGGAAATCTCTACTGTACGGAACGGGGTTATGTTTTCAAAATGACGGGCGTTTGTCCGATCCTTGCTTATGCAATAGGTCCCGAGTTCGATTCTCAAACGTTATCTTGACATGCCGTTTTATATCCAGCGGGACAACCCACTTAGCGCCACAGATAAGAAATATTACGAGTTCCTATATGGATCAATAAACTCGAAGCAGATACTTAAAAAGCCGCAAAATGCGGGCAAAGTTGCGCGGTTTTACGGCTAGGATATGATTTAAGCGATCACAAACTAAATGCACATTTCATAATAGGGAAGGCAGAAATAATCTAAAAATCGGTCAAGTGCGAGTCAGACTTGCGCACGTAATGTTCCATTATGTTTTATACGGACAACTAGAGTCATTTGTAAAAAAATGTCATGTATGATTTTGCTAGTCATTGGTTGTTAAGTTTTTTTTTTTTTATTGAAGAACAATTGAACACTTACATGATATTTTAAACAATACTTTCGCCAAACTGCGAAACAGTTTGTTGGCGATGCGCTCACTATTCTTATTAAGGTGCGTTCAAACTAAAAGAGCATTCGCTGTTCTAGCGCCCGTTCTACGAAATCAACCAGTCACGTTTTGTGTACCGATCGAATTTCGTAGAGTGGGAGGTTAGAACAGCGAATGCTCTTTTAGTTTGAACGCACCTTTAAGTGTAAATTTGCGACATGATTTATTTTATGGTCAAACGACAGGACACCGTATGGTACGCTCGAGGAATTTAATTTCCTACCCATTTCGTACCTTGTCATAGTAGCTATAATATGACAGTCCTAGTAGCTTTCATATTGATTGTCACTGTGACGAGGTACGAAATGGGTAGGAAATTAAATTCGTCGACTGTACATACATACACTGTCCAATAACCTTTAGAGAGGCGCGGAAAGGGCGGCAAATTTAAAAAAATGTAGGGCATATTATTGACCGGTCTTAGAAAATTTGAATTTGCCGCTTTTTTTAACTTCCAAAAGTTGTTACACAGAAATAAGTCAGTCCCGTTTTTAGCCTTTTGGTACGGGACCCTAAAAAGTTGACAACAGCGTATAGACAGAGAAATATATTTAAATAAATTCATACGTATCGTTTCGTATCAGTCGAGTGCAGCTCGTTCAAAATGTTGTGTTCCTTGTGGTTTTGCGTGTTGGTTGTCATTATTAAAGTCGAGAGCTTTGGTATGTATTGTAATAGGGTAGGTTATATTATAAATAATATGCCGGATGGGGTCCGTTTATTAAAAGTATGCAGCTTCCGAATTATCCTGAATTTTTAAGCATTGCCACGTCAAGATAAATATTTGAGGTTATTGTTTTATTATTTGTTTATTTTTTGGAAGTTGAGGACTTGCAAATAAATACCTTCTAATTTGTTATGTTTGAGTTTTATTTCGCATGTTTCCTCGCTTTAGTGTGGTGAAAAATGTTGTGTTTCACTCGGCAGCAAAGCTTGTTCAACTCTCGTGCCTTAAAACCCTCGCATCGGTCAAGATTCCATTCGCTTCCTCGGGTTTCAATATTTGCACGAGAGTTAAACAATCACTTTGCTCCCTAGTAAAACAAATAACTATTACTTTCTTCAAAATTCTTGACTAAGGTTTTTTCTGTATCATTTTATAAATTATTTTTAGATACGATATATTTGGAACCACAACCAGTGTTTGGCGAGATTGAGAATGTAGCTGGGAGAAGTGGTGGGGTAAGTTTGAATTATAACATTTATAACCGAGACCCCAAACAACCCAAAATATTTTAACTATGTATTCTTAACGTTAAGATAAGCAATATTAGGTAAATGTTTATATTATATGACTCATCATTATATGACTTATAATAGTTATCTGGTCCCGTTTTATAAAGTTACAAGTTACAATTTTACAGGCGTTTACTGGCAACACTTGCCCCGTTTTTTACAATTTGTGTTTTACAAAAGTCATCATCATCATCATCATATCAGCCGAAAGACGTCCACTGCTGAACATAGGCCTCCCCTCAAAGACTGCCACAATGACCGGTCCTGCGCCACCCGCATCCAGCGGACTCCTGCGACCTTCACCAGGTCATCAGTCCACCTTGTGGGCGGCCCACCCACGCTACGCTTTCCGGTACGTGGCCGCCACTGAAGAACCTTCCCGCCCCAACGGCCATCGGTTCTACGCGCAATGTGCCCCGCCCACTGTCACTTCAGTTTAGCGATTCGGAGAGCTATTTCGGTTACTTTGGTTCTGCTACGGATGGTCTCATTTTTAATCCGGTCACTCAGAGAGACTCCTAGCATAGCCCTCTCCATTGCCCTTTGGGTGACTTTGAGCCTTCTTATGCGGCCCATTGTAAGCGGCCACGTTTCAGTACCGTATGTCATCACTGGCAACACACACTGATTAAAGACTTTCGTCTTCAAACACTGCGGAATATTGGACGAAAATATGTGTCGTAGCTTCCCGAACGCTGTCCAACCGAGTCGGATTCGACGATTGACCTCTTTCTCGAAGTTGGACCCGTTTTATAAAAGTACTATATTACAATTTTACAAGTTACAGGTACAAGTGCCAGCTCGGCCATAGACAAAAATACGGGAGTTTAATAGTTTCAAACTCGTAATCGAACAAGTGTTTTATAAAAATATTGTAATAACAAGTGTAGATGTTGTAGAATTGTAGCAAAAACTGACATACGTCTTGAGTCCTGTAACCGCAGCTACAAGTGCAATTTTCCCAGTTATTTCGTTTGCTCGTAATACTATTGAAATTATTAGCTTTCTGAGAAATTCTTCATAGTCTGGCCAACTACCGCGAACTCCGAAATCCGCAAACGAGGATTTGTCTTTGTTAAGTACTCCAAACAAGGCGTTATTAGAGTAACAGAGAAAAATGATCGATATTTGCGGATTTCCGAGATTGCGATGTAGACTACACTTTTTTATTTACGAGTATGTATAGAGCATAAGGTCTAAAGTTGTGTATATATTTATGCCGTTACCGAAGCTGTTTCGGCCCCTTCGGCTGGCAAGGAACCCTTATAGTTTCACCATGTCCGTCTGTCCGTCGGGCGCATCGCCTGAGCTTACCCACATTTTTCTTTTTCAGACAATATCTGATGAGGATAAGGTTGTTCTGGAGCTATACTATGAGTGCTTATGCCCATACTGTGTACGATTCCATAAAGACCGTTTACACCCATTATACGAGAAAATCGGACCTTACCTAGATCTTACATTTTTGCCCTATGGAAATGCTGAGGTTGGTAATATTATGTATTTTTTCATCACACTTGCTGTCTAAGCGCGCCATTGCTTGCGTGCGTATAAAAGGTAAATTACCTAGGGAGTAATAGAAATGTCAATACGTCATTTAATAATATTATGTCTTAAAACTTATTTTTTGTCGGCAAGTGTGATGAAAAACATTGTATGCATCACGGTCGGTAAGCGGAATACTAACTCGTTAGTAATTCCGTACTTACCTCCCTCGATGCACTCTGTACTATTATACATTTTGCTAATACTTTACATTACTGTCGAGGCTTGGGTACCGCAGTTTCGTAGGCCGGCCAGCAATTGTAGCAAGCAAAAGCTTTTCTTGCCAAGTCAAGTAGGTACAGTGTTTTTCTCAAAATAAACACACGGCTGCTACGTAACGGTCGTGGGCTCAATCCCCGGCTCGTACTAATTATTTTTTCAATAACTTATGTACGAAATATCATTTGATATTAACAAGTGCTTTACGGCGAAGAAAAACATCGTGAGGAAACCTGCATACAATTACGAATAAATTCAAAGGTGTGTGAGTCCCCAAGTACTGGGTCAGCGTTGGGACCACGCAAAATAGGCACGTTTAATTTAAAGCTTGTTCACGAAATAAAGTAGCCATCGTAAAATCAGTCTCCACTGTTACACAATAGTCCCATGTAGTTCTAACAGCCATGGGTCTGTAAATTAATCCTTCTGTTTTATGTTTAAAAGTCCAATATCCAAAAGCATTCGCTTAAAAGTCGTCAAAATCAGAATAACTTCGGATAATGCTTAGTGCAAAAGTTCAAGGCCCAAAAAAGTGCGATTCCGAGACGATTTCTACAATGTTAGACTTGAAATAGTTAATAAAAAATATAGACACGAGATTCACAGTTTATTATAGTATCAGTAATTTAGTTAAGATTATGGAGAAATTGATATAAATATCAACCACAGCGTTAGAGAACAAAGGCAAAGAGCCCTTCTTTGTAATAACATCCATAGAAAGTTATGGTCTTTAAAAAAAAAAGAATTATACAGCAATGTCTACTTTATTTCGTGAACAAGCTTTAATGTCTAGTTTCGGAAAAAATGGCCAGAATACAGCAGGGTTATTGTATTTAAAATCGGTTTCAGAGGGAAGAAGTAGACGGTCACACCGTGATCGTCTGCCAGCACGGAGAACCAGAATGCCACGGGAACAAGCTGCACGCATGCGCGATAGATATACAAAAGAACATCCCAGTCTCTGAAGCTTTTCTCCTATGTGTCATGGTGGGGAAGTGGGGTGGCGACGGGTCTACCGACATGGACGTTACGAAGGTAATTATATAATTTTTCTCATAATTCCGCGGGCACGACATTGGTCTAAGGCGACTGTATTCACAGTTTACTATTGTATCAGTAATTTAGTTAAGACCCATTGGGAAATTAAATGACTCAAAATGGTAAAATAAGAAGAAACACTAAGTACTAAAATCCTGAAGTTTTAAAAGACCATAATTATGGAGAAATTGATATAGATATCAACCACAGCGTCCAAGGAGATAGGCAAAGGGCCCTTCTTTGTAATAACATCCAAACAAAAGTATGGTCTCATTAAAAAAAAATATACAGCAATGTCCACTTTATTTCGTGAACAAGCCTTACGCCATAATTTTCTACGCCAGTAGAGTTAATATTTTTCATCACACTTGCTGTCTAAGCGCGCCATTAATTGCATGCGCAGCGGGAGTAATATAGAAGTGAAATTCCCTAAGGAGTCATAGAAATATCAGTACGTCATATAATAATATTTTGTCTTAAAACTTATTTTTTTGTCCGCAAGTTTGATGAAAAACATCGTATGCATCACGGTCGGTAAGCGGAATACCAACTCGAGTCTTTAAAAGCCTAACACTCTTGCTAGTGATTCCGTACTTACCTCCCTTGATGCACAATGTACTATATCTCATTCCAGTGTGGAGAAGAAATGAAAATCGACCCAAAGCCAATAATCGAATGTGCGAATGGTAAACGCGGCGAGGAACTTCTAGAATACTATGGAAAGAAAACTGACGAACATCAAATAGACGGCACGCCGACTTTAACCATAAACGGACAGGATTTCGATCTTCATGATGACCTGATGAAGGCTGTGTGTCGAAGTTTCGTTAAGCCGCCAAAGGAATGTGATGAAACGTTGCTGTAAATTAAGTATTAAATTTGTCTAATGAGAGTTGTCTTTGTTTTATGAATATGGTACAGGCATTGAGCAGTATACTATTCGTGAGTTGAAAGTAAAAAATGTAGACGAACCTGCACACTTAAATAGGTACTGGTTATTTATTTTTGTTGAGCATACATTAAATCTTGCCGTGCGGTGACGGCAGTAAGAATACATTTGTCACCACCCCAACTCCTCCTGCGGGTGTCGTAAGAGTCGACTAAGGGATTAAAGTATCACTGACCATTATTTGATAAAAGATTGATGATGGGCAGCAGCGTCATCATAGTGGACACATTACTGCAATCGCCTATCCGCGTGGCGATTGTGGGCATTTACCTCCTAATGCGTGTATACGCGTAGTTAATAAGAGAGGCCTAAGTTCAGCAGTGGACTATCATAGGCTGCTGATGATATCATCAATCTTTAATCAAATATGGTCAGTGACATTTTAATCCCTCAGTCGACTCTTACGACACCCGCAGGAGGAGTTGGGGTAGTGACAAATGTATTCCTTCTGCCGTCACCACACGGCCATAACTGAATATACAAACGATAGAAACTCCTCCTTGAGTATGTGCGGCTGCTCCCGCGTTTCCGCTACTGCAGCTGTGGCCGGGTCGAATCTCACGAAGGTGGGACGGTCGTTGCACCGTCATTTGGGGACGGTGTTAAGAGGCTGTTGAAGGAAAATTTGCCATGGGCATGGCGAGAGAGAAATTAATTTTGGTGATGATGATGCGATAAGGCAAGGCAAAGTCCGATCTGAGATCTGAAAAGGAAGACAGATGGAGAGGGAGAGAGGCTGGTGTTCGCACTGTCCGGATAGAGATCGATGTTATATACACCGTGTTTTTATTGATTTCCATTAAATTGGACAGGTTACTTGGGACATTAATAGAAGTTGCTTGATATATCGGCTTTTGTTAATTAAAAAGTAAAAAAATATTTCGTTTTCATACATAATAATTGTACCTAATGGCAAGTGTAAGCCCCTAAGAATAAGATCGCGGGTGACTGACGGCACACTATAAAATAAGTAACATTAGGATGTAATAAAGGTTATAATACACTTGTTCAATCATTAAACTTATTTTTTTATAATTCAATAATAGTAAGAGTTAAGACACTAGTTTCTTTGAGAAATTGATTATTTTAGACTTAAATAAGCTTCCCTTTAATTCATAAATTAAATAATAAACAGAAATCAATAAAAACACGGTGCATATAATTGGGAGGGTAGTTAGTAACTCTTCCGAACGAGCGTACCCTCAGATGGAAATTTTGTCAGTACAGGTAACTTTCAAGGGTTTTTAACCAACTTTAAAATCCTCCCTTAATCTTATCCTTAATCTTTGTAATCCTCCTCTTTTTTTTAAAGTTGGTTAAAAACCCTTAGCCATGCTTATACGCCATCGCGTATAAGCATGACACGAGAGGCGGTACTAAAATAGGTTAGGATTCGGCTTTCAAAAAATATCAAAATCAGTACACCCAGTCGGATGTTTTGAAATATAAAAAAACATAGTCGAATTGAGAACCTCCTCCATTTTTTTAAAATTGTTTGATAAAACAAAATTGAATTTAAAATTGAAACTGTTTATATCAAGGATCTAAATTACAAATTGCCTTAGGTACTTCTTAGCATGTATAACATTCTAAACATAAACAATAGGTGGGTAGGCTTTACCTCTACAAAATGGCCCTACCGTACGCTGCGATATGATTTGTGTGCCTATGTAGGTAGTACGTTAACCCTGGCGAAAAAGAGTACCCTCATTTATTTAAATGAGTAGAGCTCTATACTACCTATACATAGTGAAATTTTGATATTATCCCTCTGCAATTGAGGTGATGTACCTCAGACGGATTTTCAACTTTATGGTGTTGATAATAAGACACATGTCACGTGACCGACAGTGCCTCTGCCACTATTTTAAGTTATTATTCTAAGTTTAAGGGTATGTCCAGTACTTATCTTGTTGTGATTACGAAAAGGCGGAAGAAATTTGATTCTCCATAGAAAATTTATTTTCTGTAGCGCGTTAATTGGAAAACCTAAAATTTCTCTCTCTTCTGTGAAAAAATTTCTTCTCTTTTTGGAAAACCTAATTGGTAAATAATACTGAACAAGCCCTTAAACGAAGAACATTCAATAAAATTTAACCTTGTATAGTACTCGTCACGTATTTTCTTTGTCATTACCTATGAAATTGGAGTTTTGTATGGATAATTTAGAGGAATCTGTTTTCCATCCATGCAATCTGCATCTGGCGGGCCACGCCGGCGATGGCGGGATGAACGGGGCCAATATCACAAAACTTTACAAGCATACAATTCTACAAAATAGTCAAATTTTTTTAAGGTGGAAGTACTCGTACTAGTACCCGACGCTGTACCAATACTCGTCATCATAGCTTCAGCTGCCATCGATGAGATAAAATTATTATGGCAACTATTAGGGCATTTAAACGATGATAAATGTACCTATGTGCCTTTAATGCTTGATATCCCAACTTTGAAATAATTAGCTTATATTTATATTATAAGCATTATAGGCTGACGTTTATTAGGACCGAGTGTTAATATTTTCAATGTGCGACATTCAAACTTGTACTGAAGTGCCATCTATTGGGACTGCCAACAAAAGCACCTGACACTTGTACAATGGAGTTGACTAAGAAATTTTGAAATTGATAGTCACTATAAAATAAATACTATTTAGCAGAACTTACAAACTCCTCTCCCAAAACACATGACATGACAATACCTACTTTATGTAGATTTATATATGAGCAAAATATCGTGATTCAAATAAATATTTTCGGTTAACATGTTACGCACTGGGGCCCGTTTATCGAAAGCTTGTAACTTGTAATACAAGTGGAAGTCTTTTTTTGACACTATTAGTTAGATAAGGACTTCCGCTTGTATTACAAGTTACAAGCTTTCGAGAAATAGGCCCCAGGTATTTTCACCTCATGGGAATTTATACAATTTTGTAGAATTGTACGCTTGTAAAGTTTTGTGGGATAGTCCACAGGGCTCCTTGAAATAATGGCCAAACAGCGCTTGACCGGGATCAGTGGTGGCCTTTGCCCAGCAATGCGCTGTCCACTGTCCAAACTGGGACCAAATAAATTAATAGATCGATCGACTGTGCTCAGAAACAGATATCTGCGGCCCTAAAAAGGACCATTCATGTCAACAATTGCAAAAAACATTCAATTTAATAAATATACATTTTATAACCTAGATAAATGTAAGTATTTCTAATAACTCTGGCTGTTTGACGAGTGATTTTTGTAGTTCCGAAGCGCTTTCTCCCCTTCCAGCAAAGCATGTTTTCCAAGTTCTCCAGGAATGAGTAGTTTCGTGGCTGTTCTTATTTCGTTTTCACTCAATGTCGTCTTCTTTCCATGAGCTATTAATCTGCCCGCTTCGCAAGCTATTTGCTCTAAGATATCGTTCACGAAATTGTTCATTATTAGTATACTTTTTCTCGATATTCCGACGTTAATCTCTGTACACGACTTTAACACTTTGAAGAGGTATATGGAGAAACTGTCGTAGTTCTTTCTTGACATTTTCTTATCCTTCTTCTTTTTTGGGATTAATCCACCGCCAGGTTCCATGGATTTGAGGGGCTTTTTCGGCACTTTAACGGGAGGCATTTTGTTTATAATGTACCTATCACTTTTATAATTATAATACAATTAATACTTGTTATACAATAACCAAATAAGACTTCACAAATAAATCTGCTTCAACATGTTAGCTTGGGAAATGGACGGTTTTTAAATGATTTTAAGGTAGCCGACATAGTGGGGTGTTGAACGAGAGAAGACATACGAGCAATGATGCGGGTAGTAATAAAACATGCTGTTTAAACTACCCTCTGATAAAACTTGTCGTTTAAACTTTACGAATAGTTACCAGTGATGCTTCGTTTTATGGCATTCGGACACCTTGCTGCAACTCTAATAGACAAGTGTGATGTTTTTTTTAACAAAATCCATCGATATTAATATGGTGCCCGTATAAAAATAAGCCGTGTGGTGACGGCAGTAAGAATACATTTGTCACCACCCCAACTCCTCCTGCGGGTGTCGTAAGAGTCGACTAAGGGATTAAAGTGTCACTGACCATTCTACCAGATTGATGATGGGCAGCAGGGTCATCATAGTGGACACATTATTGCGATCGCCAATCCACTTTCCCGGCGTGGTAATTATGGGTATTTACCTCCTAATGCTTCTATAGGTACAGTCAAGGGCATTAATATATATACACTTCTCCATACTGATCCCTTACAAATGTGTCTACATATTAATGCACTCGACTGTACGCATAGCAGTGGTAGTGTGGACTACCACTGCTGGACGTAGGCCTCTCCTATTCATCATCATAGGCTGATGATGTGATGTGATGCGACGCATAGTTAATAGGAGAGGCCTACGTCCAGCAGTGGACTAACATAGGCTGATGATGATGTGATGTGATAAAAATAAGGCCAGTGGGTGCAGAGTTAGACTGAAGGTAGATTTTAGCATCAGTATTTTACCTACCCTTCCTAGTTTTTGTTATATATGCAATATGTTGTACTGAAAGTGATTTTAAAATGCGTAATTATTTAATAGGAATATCAAAGTTTTGCAACGCCCCTCAGGGTTTATATTACTTTATACTTTATTTATGTTATTGCTTATAAAAGCGAATAAATAAATTAATGATGAAATAATAATTTTATCTGACAGATATATCTTCTGGGATGGTGAAAGAGGCCCTTAGTCTGCACAAGTCGTGGCTTATAATGACCCCGTGTTTATCGTTGTTGCCATCACGCTCTAACACGTGATGATGATGATGATGTCCTCCCAGACGTATCCGTCGACGGCGACACCCAGGCTAGTTTTTGCTAGCTCTTTCATGCGCACGGGCGTGACTAGCAAACCCAAACTTGGTTCTAAAAGTTATGTTGTATGAAACACAATACAGGTGGCTTACGATGGTCCCGTTTTATCTATTTATCGTGCTATGCATCACTTTCGCACTTACATACTTGTTAGAACCTAACGGCAACAACGACAAACGATTAAACACGGTACCATCAAAATGTACATCAAAAATGGTCTTCTCAAAAAGGGTTATTATAAAGTTGACGATTACTTGAATGACGAGGAACCATGGCCGTGTCTTCAGTCTCAAGAGCTGTCTTAGATTTACATGACATTGACTTGAATACATATTAGTTATGTATTTTGTAGACTTAGTTTATAAGACTGTTAGCTTAACAGCCTCTTTATTATTATTATTTTTTTTGACGTTTGGAGAGCCTTTACACCTCCAAAATTATTAATTTTATTTATTATTCTTAGCATTTAATTTCTTTGACTGTGGAGACCTTTTACATCTCCACACTTAATATTTATTTCACCATGGAGCCCATTTATCTCCTTATACCTATAGCAAAATTTTGACTTATTGGATACATAATAATTATGTATTCTGTAGCACTAGTTCACAAGACTTTTAGTTTAACTGTCTTCTGACATGAAACATTTGTTTCATATACCTTTTTATTTACTTTTTATTGACATTTGGAGATTCTTTACACCTCCAAATCATTATTATTATTATTTATTAACTGACATTGGGGACACTTTACATCTCCAAAATTATGTATTATTGACATTAGAGAATATACATCTCTAGTTTAATTTAATATTAGAGTTTATTTTACTGTGATGTCATATTTAAATAGGTATTGGCTGTTGTCTTTTAAATAATAAGAATAGTTGCTTTGTGATTGTCACTAAATTGTCACTAAATTGTTAATTTTCTATTTTATTATTATTGTTAAAATCGTGACGATTAGAGACCTTTTACATCTCTAAATCTTAATATCTCTTTATTCTGACAACTAGAGGACCTTTACATCTCTAGTAGTATTAGATATAGATACTTTATAATGTTGCGAACTTGTACAATAATAATTATTTTTGTTTAATATTATGATCCTTTATTTATTTCTGTCTTTATAAAAATGTCTATAATAATCTTTTTTTTTTATGTAATACATTCTTTAATGCATGTTATTTTAATAAGATGTATTATTATACTGTTTTGAAAAAATAAGTCCACCTGAGTTTCTTACTGGTTCTTCTCAGGAACGGCGTAGGGTTTGAACCAGTAGTAGATTTTTTTCTCTCATGTCAGACGATTCGAAAGTGCTTATTAATAAGCTTACTTGAATAAAGAATAGTTTGACTTTGACTTTGACTTTGACATCATAAGCCTACAAATTCCTAGTACGATCGTAAGTGTAGTTGTAGGAGGGCTTGGGCCGAGTTTTGCTGAGCTGGCGTTTAGCATCAAGATCTTCCAGACGAGCGCGTTCAAAATTTATCACGCTCTAACAAGTATGCAGTAGATCTATGACTGTTGGTATATCATCATCATCATCATCATATCAGCCGAAAGATGTCCACTGCTGAACATAGGCCTGTTGGTATATACGTCCATGTTATATATGGTCGCAGTATTTACCCTACACCGTTAAAAAAACGGTCTATTTACATTTTCATAAAATTATTTTTAAGTCACAGATTTCTTGCGACGTGTTTTCCATGTTTTTTTTTAAATAAAAAGCCGCTTACCTTATTTCTAATATTCATAATGCTAGGAAAAACCCTGTTGTCTGTTGTGAATCGACGTGCTATCATCTCTGTTGCACTTATTAATTCGCACGTAAGTGAGACAGGCAGGCGACAAATCGATCGTGGTCTCTTACGCCCTTTTCACGAACTGCAGGTATGAATGCGCACGCGCCGGTAACGGTCGCGGGCAGCTGCGCGCGCAGCTGCGGGCAGGGGTCGCCAACTCTGTGGAACTTGTCTTGTAGGGCTACTTGCAATGCCAAATATTTCATGTAAAAAAATCAAGTTCAGGTATTCATATTTTAAAGACAAACGGGGTCTTAATCGCGTAAACTTACGTTTGCAGACTGCCTGCGACCACGGGTGTAACGTCATGACCGAAACGTCACGATATAATTAAACGTAAGTTTACGCGATTAAGACGCGTTTCTCTTTAAAATATGAATGATAATCGTGACAGTTTAAATAAATATATTATTCAGCTAAAATTGTTGTCAGCCTCCGTAGCCTAGTTGGTAGTGACTCTGTCTATGAAGCTGGAGGTTCCTGGTTCGAATCCCGGCAAGGGTAATATTTGTGTATATATTTATCACTTATATTCCTTAGTCATGGCTGTCTATGTATTTAAGTATCTGTATTTATCTATTAAATTACTCCGCCGTGCCCAACGATGTGGTGGAGTACGTCCGCCGGAAGACGGGTTACTCGCTGAGGGTGCAGCAGCTGCGGTCGCGCCACTACGTGCACTTCAGCTCGTTTGTGGTGCGCGTGCCGCGGTCGCTGCAGGACACCATCGCGAGTGCAGACTTCTGGCCGAAGGGCGTCGTGTTTCGGCAGTTCCGAGGCAATCTGCCGAATTCTACGCCGGATCAGACGACGCAACGGGGCCACGTCGTTACGTCGCCTAAATCTAACTAGTTTTAAGTTGTTTTTGTATTTTTCTAGTTCACAGTGCCTTAGTGTTATACTCGTAACTGTAATGCTGTGTAACTTATTTGAATAATAAATAAATAATAATATATATAAGCTACGACACATATTTTCGTCCAATATTCCGCAGTGTATGAAGACGAAAGTCTTTAATCAGTGTGTGTTGCCAGTGATGACATACGGTACTGAAACGTGGCCGCTTACAATGGGTCTCATAAGAAGGCTCAAAGTCACCCAAAGGGCAATGGAGAGGGCTATGCTAGGAGTCTCTCTGCGTGATCGGATTAAAAATGAGACCATCCGCAGCAGAACCAAAGTAACCGAAATAGCTCTCCGAATCGCTAAACTGAAGTGGCAGTGGGCGGGGCACATTGCGCGTAGAACCGATGGCCGTTGGGGCGGGAAGGTTCTTGAGTGGCGGCCACGTACCGGAAGGCGTAGCGTGGGTAGGCCCCCCACAAGGTGGACCGATGACCTGGTGAAGGTCGCAGGAGTCCGCTGGATGCGGGTGGCGCAGGACCGGTCATTGTGGCAATCTTTGGGGGAGGCCTATGTTCAGCAGTGGACGTCTTTCGGCTGATATGAATAATATATATCGTCGCGTGGTACTCACATCATGTGATTATAGACTATAAGGCCTCATTGTCATTACTAATGATGTATGATCGTCAAAAGGTTGTCAACCGCTAGCTTGCGCCGGCGCCGCCTGGTTTATCGATCGTCTCCTGTTTCACAAAGGGCCGATATCGGGAATGTCACGACCTTGAAATGACATAATAACCATGGAGTTATTGATGAGATTGTGCATACCGTACCGACGGACCATTGAAAGAAGTCACCGGTCAGTTCTAATACAGTGTTACCATAGCTTTTACGAAAATGGGTAACACTAATAATATACATTACTGGCAATCATTTTCAAGTTTTAAGAGTTGACAAATATTTTAATTACCTGTATAAATAATTTTATTTCCTTCGAACGATTGTCATTGTCAAGCGCTCATTTTTAAAAATCAGCATTTAAATCCTCGGTTTCATTAAAGACTGCATTATGTTATCACACTGTATAATCATGATTTGAGCCATAAGATAAGACGTCCACTGCGAAACATAGGCCACATTACCAGCTATCTGCGCAAATCAGGTTTTGGCTGAATCAATTTAATTATGATGATAATTAAATTCATTATCGAATAACATAATACGTGCACATACAAGTAGCTGGTATTTGCAGTAATAGGAAGACATACAACTTTGGAGTTTGGACCTGCATCCAGCGTCTTCCAGCGATCTTCATAAAGCCATGTGTCCCACACAAATTAACATTAATTACCTCTCCTCTTATTCGAGCTCTAAGATTTTTGAACGCGCTTCTGTCATGGGCACCTGAATGTGATCTGTTCGCAAGCCGATGGGCAAAAATGTGTGTAGCGTATGTCTGAAGTACTGCGAGGTAATGGATGATAGTGGTATTAATTATAATGATGTGTCTAATATTGTGTAATTTAAATTGTACAGTGCTTTAGTTTATACTGTCATACTGTACATTTTTTGTTTGAATAAATAATAATCATTGTTGGACTATTCGTGTAATATACAGTGTGTTAACATGATACTGGCTTTTGGGTGAATATCTGAGCGTTTCAACCGCCTAATTTTGGTGACAATCCAAAATGCTAATTTTAAACGAATTAACTTTCTAAGAAAAGTTAATTGAGAACCAATGTACTTCAAAATGAATCGTTAATTTGCACTTGACAATGACATGACAGATCGCAGCCACTCACAACACAACACGTTTGACAACTAAGCAGTGAAGCGAAAAAAAATGAAGTGTACGGTAATAGTTATTTATTATACAAGGGGGCAAAGTTGTTGTTTAACTGTCGTGCCAATATTGAGACCTGAGCTAGCGAAAGATTCCAAAATTGAGCCACGAGCGTAGCGAGTGGTTCAAAAACTGGAATCTTGAGCATTGCGAAGGTCTCAAGGCACGAGAGTTGAACAAACTTTGCCGCCAAGTGTAATACAACTTTTTTCCCCTCACTATCGCGAGGAAATATGATTACAAATCTCATCCAAATGTAAATTAACTTAAAGAAACCATTTAAAACTCAATGTCGAAACGTATCGTAGAATAGAGATACTTCTGGAATTTAAATATAGCCAATGGCTTACAAAGTCACCCATGACAACGACCAATATAACATGTGAACTCCGATTGCGCATGTTTACTACGGTCATACAGATCCACTTATACTAGGCATTAGGGGGCTATAGGAATTAGAGCAATGTCAAATTACTTTATTCACAAGTGTGTAAAAAGCGTTTTTACCCGCTCGTATTAAACGATAAACGAGCGCTTTACGAGCTAGTGAGGGGAAAATTTCATTACTCATTTGCCAATTGTTAATGCCTAATTGAAAACGATTGCTGATAATGCGCATTATTACCCATTTTCGTAAAAGCCCGGGTCCTCGTAACACCCTGTATGTCCCATGATATATAACCACTCACTTGCTTCTTCATGTAGCTTTTGTTACATGTCATCACTCTTATTTTACATAGACATAGAGTCTATCGCAAAAATCAAAGCATGTGAGTATTGTGAGTGGATTAAATTTATTTGATGAACTCGTGTAGAAGAGTAGAAGAAGCCTTTATGGTCTAAGTCTAAAAAATGCTCAAAGTTATCTCACCAACCATGAGGGCGGATCAAAAAGTAGCCGATATCTAAAAATATTCCATAGTTATTGGCAGTTACAATTACAACAAAGAAAAGAAACTGGTTAACCACCCCACATCTATTAAACTTGCAATTTTATTACTCTTCTAAACTCGTTTGTTACAATTTCTCCTTTGTCACACCAAGGTTAGAATACTTGCCGCATTAGTTCAAATACTTACCTCATAGGATATACTGCGACAAGGTATTAGCCAATATTTTTATATTCTACCTCTAGATAATACTTTCAGATTATATTCCATTACCATCCATAGTAATAAAATCGTATAAGTACCCAGTGTTCATTTGCTGTCTAGAAAATGATAAGCATCTAAACTTCGATAAGTAGATAATCGTCAATTTCGATCTGGCCTACTATCGCGAACTTCTAAATTCATAAATTTGGAGCATTTGTCTCAGTCACTCTAAAGACGCCTTCGTGGGAGTGACGGAGGCAAATCCTCACAAATCCTCGATATTTGCGGATTTCGATTTTCGTGGTAGCAGGCCTGGGTGCTTAGTCAAGTTACCAATCGCTAACGCTTAATCGTCAGTCCTAAACGAAAGGCAGCTGACTGTCTTTGTCGCACTAATGTGAAAGAGTGACAGAGAGGGAAAACTACGATACGCTACTAAGCGTTAGCGTTAGCGATTGGCAACTTGGCTAAGCATCCAGGGTGCTTAGACAAGTTGCCAATCGCTAACGCTTTATCGTCAATCATAATCGAAAGGCAGCTAACTGTCTTTGTCGCACTAATATGAAAGAGTGACAGCGAGGGAAAACTGCGATACGCTACTATAGTTGGAAATTTCTAAGAATTAACTTTTGACACTTTAAAAATGAGCATTATAGGTACAGGGTGACTTCAAATTGGTGATACAAAATAATAAAAAACCGGCCAAGTGCGAGTCGGACTCGCGCGCGAAGGGTTCCGTACCATTATCGTATAAAAAATACAGTTAAATCAACCTGCCTCAAAAACTATACGAGATAATTTAATCAAACCAAAAATCGTTGATAGAGTTTATTAATGTGCATAACATATATTTTTTTTAGAATTTTATATTGCGTAGTTAAAAAAATAGAAGGGGGGGGACACATTTTTCAGACTTTGAGAGCTGATATCTCGAAAACGATTTGCTTAAATAAAAATGAGATTAATAGACCTTGATATAATTTTCAAAGACCTTTCTATTAATACCCCACACGCTTATATACAACTAATTTTTTTTTTCTATCCCTCAGTTACATGTATGGAGGGCCCCCACCTCAATGGTTTTTTTTACAATTTAGTGTCATAATCCTGTAGCGGTTTATACAACACATATCCTTACCAAATTTCGTTACTGTAGCATTTATAGTTTCCGAGTAAATCGGCTGTGACAGACGGACAGACGGACAGACGGACATGACGAATCTATAAGGGTTCCGTTTTTGCCATTTTGGCTACGGAACCCTAAAAATGAATCTATTAATGGCTTTGAACAACTTTTACTAGGCGACCAAAAATGAAAACTCAAGAAAAAAATTGACTCTTCCATACATTTTGGTCCACCTATCTTAGTAAATTTCTATGGAAGTGTCGGTTTTTTCTTGAGTTTTCATATTTGGTTCCATAGTAAAAGTTGTTCAAAACTATTAATCGATTCATGTTTCATTATTTTGTATCACCAATTTGAAGTCATCTTGTATATATGACGTTAAGACTATAGGAAAAACGGTTAGCCTCACCCTCATATTAATAAGGTTTAATCTATAACTGTTAAAAGTTCATTCTTAGAAATTTTCAAAGCGTTAGCGATTGGCAACTTGGCTAAGCATTCCAGTTCAACTGGGTCGCGTTTTATAAAGTTACAATTTACAAATTCGCTGTTTGCCTCTCTTTCTAGACAATGTGTGCGTGCGTTAGAGAGGCAAACAGCGAAATTGTAAATTGTAACTTTATAAAACGAGACCCTGGCCGCAGTGACCTCTGCCCTAGTGCGAGTGAGAAAGACGGGCGAGAGAGACAGATATACGCATCTGCGCGGCAGGTGAGACCGCGCATGGCTGGTTTAATTGTTTCATGCGACTGACCGCCAAAACTTTGTAAACAATAAACATACTTATAAATATTAGATGTCATATATTATACCAAAAAAAAACGACCAAGATCACCTAATAATATCCCCACCTCGGACATTAGGTGATCTTGGTCGTTTTTCTTTGGTATATGACATCCAATATTTATAATTTATATAGTATAAAGTAGTGTGACTACTGGGGAAAAATAAAAAGTACAAATTAAAATATTTAGTTAATAAATAATTTGATTTGTGTTTTCGCAATACGTTCAATAAACATACTTGTTTATTTATACCTTAAAACGAATCTGGCGACTTCCTCGCACAACGCATCGGTATTGCGATACAGCGAGGAAATGCCGCCAGTATCCTCGGTACGATGATGATGGGCAGCAGCGTCATCGTAGTGGACATTACTGCGATCGCCAATCCGCTTGCCCAGCGTGGCGATTATGGGCATTTACCTCCTAATGCGTTAATAGGAGAGGCCTACGTCCAGCAGTGGACTATCATAGGATGATGATGATGATGATCCTCGGTACAATGCCACAAGGGCCAATCTTAAAATATAGGTAGGTTAGGTTAATTAGATTAGTAAAGTTATATTTTATTTATGTATATAAATTGTACAATTTTATTAACCAATCTCAAAATCTAAATAAAAAGTAGAACCACTTCAAATATGTCACACCTTTACTGTTTGACAGTAGAAAAAACAAAAATAAAACAAACTTTGACAAATAAAAAAACCTTTCAGATATAATATATGTATAGGCATTTCATGTGTAATCCTCGTGGTAAACGAAGAAAATACAGGGTGTAAGTCTAATACGGGCGAAGCTCTTAACGGGTGTTAGTTTACGACATAATAAGTACATTCAAATAACTTTTACTTAAAATTAGAGTAACAAAATTTTCCATACAAAATAATTCGGCGCGCAATGTAGAGCAACATACGCGAGTTAAAGACTCAATGACAGCTAATTTCAAAAGCAGATGACATAACTGCCATATCAACAATAACAAATGTTCATACCTACATTGCTGCTCCGATAATCTTAAAAAAAATCTTTTGGGTCATAATGGAGAGTAACTTTAAAAAAACATTGTAATCCATGATTACACTAATGAATCCCATGCCTGGTTTAATTGATCTCCCGTATTAGACTTACACACTGTATAACCTTTTATTATTTATTATTTTATAAAAACCTGCATTAATCCATAATCACGCACTTTTAGAACACAATCTTGGTCTTAACTATCATCAACTTAAAACCTTAAACCTTGATTTTCACATACATGTTTAGTTAAAATTATTATGGATTAATGATCATTATTAGGATTTAGGATTAACTCAAAAATACATCTGCGAATGTGTTTCAGGATAATGTTCTTCCAAAATGCTACCGAAAGTCAGACATATTTGTTTACATTTTTTTTATTTCTACTCACGAACGGTACAAGACAAGTGCTACTCGTACTCATAGGTACTCATTTATTCATAACTATCGACCCGCCCCGGCTGCGCACGGGTACTATACCCATAAAAACCTTCCTCTTGAATTACTCTACCTATTAAAAAAAACGTCATCAAAATCCGCTGCGTAGTTTGAAAGATTTAAGCGTACAAAGGGACTATAGGGACAGAAAAAGTGACTATTTTATACTATGTAGCGATATTTCAATATTACGCGTTAACATTTTATCATTCTAAGAACAGAATTATAAGTATTAGTAGTATTTCGAATGGTAATAAAGCAATACCTATAGTTTAGGCACTTATCGACTTAAAAATACGAAAACCGTGCCAAAGGATCCCTAAAGAATTCCCTATGCTCTTCCGCTCACCGGTCTCATTCAATAATTGCACAACACACAAACGGACAAAACGGCATACACAACCACTCCCAACCATGCAAATATCAACCTTATATCACTGTCACAACGTTCAAAACAATCACATCGCACTTACGACTCTTTGGAATGAGACACGAATATTAGTTCAACAAATGAAAATCGACTTTAAAACGGTTGGAGGATATTTCAAAATGGCCGAACGGTCGTTTGAATTTCGAATAGCGCGTGCCATAAGGGTGCGTACGCGACGCGACCCCAAGTTTTTTTTGAAAAACGAACAGTTGACGGTTATCCGTTGAACGAGATATACGTGTACATTAATAATTATTAAGTAATAATAATATAGTGGAGTAATAATAATAATATAAGCTAGTGAAGTAATATAAAAGTGAAGAAAGATCATTAGAACTTAGTGATTTACCTATATAAGTTTAAGTTTAAATAGTGAAGTGTATAAGTTGAGTTTTTAAAAAGTGACCGTTAAGTTTTGGAGCACGGGAATGAGAAACGAAAATACCTAATTCTCTTAGTACCTAGTACGCGAAGCTTTGTGATGTTTTAATAATAAAGCAAGTAATAAGCAGGAAAGCACAAAACCTGAACGGTCATGCTTTGAAGCACACCCTTTTCTAAGAAACCCAACGTAAACGCACTCGGGGAACCTTACGCTTATAAAATGGATTCGCCTAAAATCGTGTATAAATATTACTCGAACCCTGCCTTTTGTGGCCAGAGCGAAGGATACACTAAATATGTCAAAAGTCCAGACAGAAGAATGTCTCCACTTGGCGGGAACTCGCCAAGGAAAGTAGAATATAGTAATAGGATACTAAGAACAGATATTTCAGATAATCCTTTGAGAATATCTCCAGCGGGAGCACTAAGGAACAGAGATGAGCCACCAGAATTGCCTCCGAAGCCGCCAAAATTCCAAAAGCAATTTCAGCGACAGTCGTCACTGATGTGCAAGCCTACTAGGACCCCTGTTAGATGTCGAACAAGGAGCGAAGACTTAGAAATGGCACAATTCAAGCTACAAAAAACGAAATATGACAGAAACGCTGAAAGCGACGATGGTTTGGAAGACAGCCGTCTTAAACACAGATACGAGGTAATCAGAGATGATTTTGATGATCTGGCAGACTACTCTCCAACAAAAAAGAGGATAATAGAAGCCAACGCCAATGAAATAGAAGAATACAACGTCGATGCGCCTGATGAGAATGAATTGAAAGAAATACCAACTGAAATTGTTAAGACTGTAAACGGGAAGATGCATAGATACGCGATCGTACCGTCAGACGATGAGGAGCCTGTTAGAAAGCATAATGTGACTATATCAAGCCCTGTAATGACTAAGAAGAATATAATAGCGACGCAGAAACTGCATGAGTTACTGTCTACGCCTAGGAAGTTAAAGAGCTATGCTAGCCAGCCGTCTGTTAGGATAACTCCGAATAAAGCGACAAGTCCTAACAGATATACTGGGACTCCTCAAAGAATTGTCCATAGTACACCTACGCATGGTGTTACTCCTTCCAAATCTTGTGCTAATTTATCGTCCAGAAATGCCACGTCTCCTATATCACCTAAAGCTCAACAAAAGTTACACTACGGAACTCCAGAGGAATTCGAAAGACATGACGTGTTTGTGACTAGTTTTAGAGAGAAGAGTAGAGAGAGGAGTTTCGATATGGATAGGAGAGAAATGAGCCGGGAAAGCAGGAGGGAGTATGAGAGGAGGAGTCCGAAGAAGGAGAAGAAGAGTACAGCGATAATTGTGCCTAGGTGAGTGTGTTAGCTCTATTTTTAGCGCCTTAGAGTTTCGCTATGTCCGTCTGTCTGTCCGCAGCTTAGCTCAGAGACCGTTATTAGTATTACTGTAAAATTGCAATAAGTTGGGGTGGTGACAAATGTATTCTTACTGCCATCACCACACGGCCCGGTATACCACACTAACAAATAAAACCTAAATTAATAGATCCTTAAAATAGGAGTCCATCATGTACCTAATCTAGTTTTATAGATGAGTACCTAGAAACTGCTTCATAGCTCAATCGGTAATATGTAATAACTCGAAGCTACGTACGAAGCTGCGGCCCTACCGCGAAAAATGAAATTCGTAAATGTCTTGGATTTGTCTCTCTCACTCTAATGACGCCTTCGTTTGAGTGACAGAGAAAAATCCTCGAAATTTACGAAGTTCGATTTTCGCGGTAGTAGGCCTGGGTGCTTTGACAAGTTGCCAATCGCTAGCGCTTCATCGTTGATCGCAGCTAACTGTCTTTGTCGCACTAATATGATAGATTGACAGAGAGGGAAAACTACGATACGCTACTAAGCGCTAGCGATTGGCAACTTGGCTAAGCATCCTGGTGGTTTCACGTTCGTTTTCCGGCGAGATCATTTAGGTCAAAAGGTTTAAAGCCCTACCATTATACATTGTACGATTGTATACCTACCAGTAGCATAACGTTACGTATAAGTGTAACATCAGCTGTTGGCAAACCTTATTACACATAAAAAAATCGATCTGCACGACATCTGCCGCAGTAACATGTAATTTCCATACAAGTAGCAGTTGAAACTTGAAACGCATCCACCTGTGCAGCACTGTTGGTACCATGAGTTGGTGAGTAAAGTTTACGGTAGCGTTGACACGATACATAAAGCTGTCCATCACGCTCGCGCCAATACATCAGCAGTGTTATTCACTAAGGAAACCGCCTTGCTATCAGCGCTGTGTCAGCGCTGCGGCAACGTCGAGCCTAAAAATGGTATTCACTAATATACTTTAAACGACACTAGTGCTCGGCGACGAATGCGGCGTGAGCTGGAACTACACTGCGTCGAGAGTTTGACGTTTAATGTACGAACTTTGTATTCTCTAACGAAAAACAGCGACGAACTCGCCTACAACCTCGCTCACAGCCTCGATTCCTAATGTCAAATAAAACAGCTAGGATTTTAGACAAAATAATATATATGTGATAAATAAATACACAAATATTGCCCTCACCAGTATTCGAACCGGGAACCTCCGGCGTCGCAGGCAGGGTCATTACCAACAGTATACCAACTAGGCTACGGAAGCTGGTAATTTGATAAATCTAATACTTTACGTATCGATTAAAACCCAACGTATCTATTCGTTATTTGACAACTCATGATATGGCTCAGTACGAGCGTGATAGATTACTTTACATATCGCATAAAACCTAACGTATGCTTTACTTGCCAACTCATGCTAGGGTTACTGCACCTTTTATCGTATTAACGGGGTTTCACTGTTCATGGTAGGTACCCTTAAACGGCACGAGCTTCACCATCCACCTGCTTGCACAACATTAAAAAATGGCGGTCCTTGGGATTTTATTAACACCGGCACTGTTTATAAGCTTTTGATTAAGTAAATAGTTTTACCCTCGTCTTACCGATGTTTATGTAATCAAATGTAAGTTAAATTCCGCCCTATTAAGTAGGTACTACAAATACCAGCTATCTGCATAAATCATTCATTATCGAATAACGCAATACGTAACACAGCTGGTATTTGGGCGTTTTCGAAAAGCCCGAACACGTCCAGATTTAAGGTGAGGAGCATTCGCTATTCTAAATATCCCCCACTCTACGAAATCAACGAATCACGTTTCGTGTAACGATCGAATTTCGTAGAGTAGGGGGTTAGAATAGCGAATGCTCGTTTGGGTTGACTGAATGCAGCTTTAGAAGAATCAGGTATTCGGATTTTTTTTTTGAAAACGCTCATTTGCAGTGTGTACCTATTAGGACGATTTGATCAACTTCTCGCTTACGAATTGAGATCAAAAATATAATGATCAAAAAATAAGTGTATTTCCTCTGCTAGTGAGGTTTTGAAAAGCAGAGAAATCCTTAATAAGGATTTTTTTAACAAGTTCAAGATTCAGAAGTAATAGTAGCTAATGTAGCTATTAGTACCTATACAGGGTGTAATCGATAAGTGTTAACCATAATTTCGTAAATATGAGAGATATCAGAAAACTTGTAACTGATATCGAAAGTACATTACCCAACGAGTAAAATTACATTGATAACTTTTTCTGATATATGAAGTAATATTAAAAATACTACGTTAAAACGCTCCCATACAGTTACTATGACGACTTACAGCAGCCTTAAAGAATGTCAGGTGTCGTAAGAGATAGAACTGTTAGAGATTCGTTATTTGTACGAATACATTGTAATAAAATAATAATACTACCGTTTATGAAATTATTAATCTAACATTTATTCTTAAATGAAAAAATATTCTATTTACAAAGTACTAAATATTACTAAATGTATGGAAGGGTTTTAAGTTAATATTTGGAATATTTCTGATTTAATTTCAAAAAGTTATTAGTTTAATTTTACTCATTGGATAACTTAATTTCGATATCAGTTAAAAGTTTTCTGATATCTCTCATATTTACGGATTTATGGCCTGTAAACACTTATCGATTACACCCTGTATACCCTATAAATACCAACGTATTTAAAAGAAATTGACTCTTCTGAATCTTCTAAAAACCTCCTAGGCGATCTATTCTGTGACTCAAAACTTCACAGGCAATTTTTTGGCCACCTTCTTTCAGAGTTTCCCTGATACATTATACAGGGTGTGGCCTGTAATAGGAGTAAAAAATGAAACGGTATACTAATAACCCAATAAATAGTCATAATTTAATAGTTAAAACGTAAAAAAAAAATTTATTTTTGCAAAAAAAAAAAATTTTTTCCTTATTTTTATGTAGTTTTACTGCAGTCGACTTACACCAAAAAAGTTAAATCGGTGTAACACAAAAAAAAAATCTTTTTTTGCTAAACCAGTTAAAAAATAATGAGTTCAAAAAAACTTTTTAGCTCATTTAGTTTTATGTCCACTGAACTACCAATATGTTTAATCATTAATAAGGTACAATGTTGTGATACCTAGATACATCACTCATAGGTCGTAACTTTAACATACTGTTTCTCCTTAATGGATAACTTTAAAACACTGGGACCTTTTGCGAATAACTAGAGGCAGTCAGAGGAGTCTTCCATTTGATTTTTTGCTCCTGTTACAGGCCACACCCTGTATATACCTCGTAATGTACGATTTTTGGTATGCGCGGTAGCTGACCTGCTGGAACACTACACAACACTATTAAGCATCGTTTGTCATTAAAAAAAAAACATTTTTTTATATTTTCAGAGTAGCAGCACCACCCTCCGTCTACTCCGAAGAAACATATAAATCGTTTGAGACGACGAAAACTGTGAGTGCTGCGGCCGCGTCGCTGACCATTGCTGCTTTAATGCTGACGCTTAGCGGTGGGCTCACTACTGGACTTAGCTTCTATATGATGTATACGGTAAGAATCAACCGATTACATTGCATTAAATTATTGTCGCATTAGGAGGTAAATGCCCATAATGGCCACGCTGGGCAATCGGATTGGCGACCGCAGTAATGTGTCCACTATGATGACGCTGCTGCCCATCATCAATCTTTTAGAATGGTCAGTAACACTTTAATCCCTTAGTCGACTCTTACGACTCCCGCAGGAGGAGTTGGGATGGTGACATATATATTCTTACTGCCGTCACCACACGGCAATGCGTCTATACGCATAGTTAATAGGAGAGGCTTACGTCCAGCAGTGGACTAACATAGGCTGATGATGATGATAATGATAAAATTATTGTCGAATAGTTAGGGTAGCGGCCGTGTGGTGATAATAGTATTAAGAAGACATCTTTCACCAATCCCTGTTCTTCTCGCGGGTGTAGTATGAGTCGATTAAGGGATTGAAGTGTTACTGATCATTCTTTGATGGGCAGCAGCGTCATCATACTGGACACATTACTGCGATCGTCAATCCGCTTGCCCAGTATGGCGATTATCGGCATCTCCTAATTCGTCTATACGCATCGTTGAGGATAGGAGAGGCACCAGAGCTCAGAGAGCACCATAGGAGAGGCCTACATTCAGCAGTGGACTGAAATAGGCTGATGATGTGCCCTAAACCCATAAGTTTATACAGTCTGTCCCAAGGAGAAGTGGCCGGTTCCCTATGGATCATCATCATCATCATCATCATATCAGCCGAAAGACGTCCACTGCTGCTCCCCCAAAGATTGCCACAATGACCGGTCCTGCGTCACCCGCATCCAGCGGAATCCTGCGACCTTCACCAGGTCATCGGTTCACCTTGTGGGGGGCCTACCCACGCTACGCCTTCCGGTACGTGGCCGCCACTCAAGAACCCTCCCCAACGGCCATCGGTTCTACGCGCAATGTGCCCCGCCCACTGCCACTTCAGTTTAGCGATTCGGAGAGATATTTCGGTTACTTTGATTCTGCTGCGGATGGTCTCATTTTTAATCCGATCACGCAGAGAGACTCCTAGCATAGCCCTCTCCATAGCTCTTTGGGTGACTTTGAGCCTTCTTATGAGGCCCATTGTAAGCGGCCACGTTTCGGTACCGTATGTCATCACTGGCAACACACGCTGATCCCTATGGATACGCAACCAAAATGTATGAAAATGTAAATTTTTTTTCGCGATTTACTTGTTGGTCCCCTAGCAAAAGTTGTACAGTATGACTTATACAGTGTGTCCCAGGAAGCTGGTCACTTCTCCCTGGGACACAATGTATGTCACATCATCAGCCTATCTCAGTCCACTGCTGGACGTAGGCCTCTCCTACTAACTATGCGTATAGACGCATTAGGAGCTAAATGCCCATAATCACCACGCTGGGCAAGCGGATTGGCGGACGCAGTTATGTGTCCACTATATTGACGCTGCTGCCCGTCATCAATCAAATCAAAGAATGGTTAGTGATACTAATTCAATCCCTTAGTCGACTCTTACGACTCCCGCGGGAAGAGTTGGGATGGTGACAAATGTATTCTTACTGCCGCCACCACACGGCTCACACAATGTATGTATGATAATTGATAATATATGTTCATTCATTGATACCCTAATCCTACCGTTTGCAGGTGGGCAGAAGGTACTACCTGGACTTCGGGGTGCTGGCAGGCTTCACCTGCTTTCTCCTAGGCCTCCTCGGCCTCCGGTCTCGGCGCCACCAGCTCCTGCCGAACAGGAACTATATCTCGGGTGAGTTACATTCAGAACGCCTCAGCTACAGTACTTTCAATCAGGGATCGGAACCGGTTTTGTAGAAAAACCTCTAAATAGCCCATTATTTTAAAATATGTTGTACTCTTTATGTAGTACTCAATATTTTATGTAATTAACGACATCTAATTTCTAAATAACACCATTAAAAAGGAATTTATACACCGAAGAACGAAAAAAGAACTGTTCTTTCGTTTGTAGAAAGGTAGTTCTATGCGATTATTCTGTCGCACCAATCAAGTCATTGTCATTACCATTCCCAAATTATTGACGAATTGCGTATAAATAGTGGAGTCATTTTCGGTTATCTCTTAGCAGACGCGTGTCGTTTGCTTTTATAAAACGGAAAATAAAGTGGTGATGGTAATGAACAATAAAGACGCTTAAAAAATCGCATAGAAACACCCAGAAACTACCGGGATCCGATCCCTGCTCTCAATATTACTCTAGCACATGTAACTAATGGGCCATTATTTTTATTATATTTTATTTCGTAAATTAATCTTTTGGAATACCTACTTAACTACTTAGCCATTCCTCCCATTTTTTCTTGTTTGGTTGAGAAAGAAGTATATAATATAGTATTTAGTACAAAATAAATAATTTGATCTGAGTTTCACAAAAACTTCAATAGATGGCAGCACCAGCTATCTCGCTATACCATAAAACCGAAAGGTATTCGGATAGGAGGTGCATGCATGTATTTCTTGCCCTTAGAGTATGATCAAACGCGCCTAGCCTTGTCAGAGATTGCATATAGGTACCCGAGTAATTTGACTGGTGGTTGCTAAGACCACGTGACCGAGCGGTACTGGCATCAGCCGCCAAAGCTGATTACGTGGGTTCGATTCCCTCCTCGTACGTCGGTGGTCTTGGTCGTTTTTTCTTTGGTATATGACATCCAATATTTATAAAGTAAAGTGTAACCATAAATAAAATTATTTTGTTAAGTTAAACATATTGCGAAAGTACAAATCAAATTATTTAGTAACTAAATATTTTGATTTGTACTTTTAATTTTTCTCCAGTAGTCACACTACTTAATACTATATAAATTATAAATATTAGATGTCATATACCAAAGAAAAACGACCAAGATCACCTATGTCCGAGGTGGGGATCGAACCCACGTACTCAGCTTTCGCGGCTGAAGCTGAGTACGTGGGTTCGATCCCCACCTTGGACATAGGTGATCTTGGTCGTTTTTCTTTGGTATATGACATCTAATATTTATAATTTGTTAAGTTAACTTTGACTTAGGTGCTCATGCACATATATCAAATAAAAGTTCTAGTAGTACTAAATATAAAAAAATAAATAAATATCTTGGGACATCTTATACAAATCGACATAGTACTCAAGTTATTCAACTCACCTACTGCGATAGATGTAATATTGACTATTATTTTCTAATACTATGATGGTCACATTAAATTTTAAAGTAATTTTAGGTATATGACTGTCGACTAATCGACGTTTTTTGCCGTCTAGCCACCGACTACAAAAGACGCCATCTCTAAACAGCAATATGACATAATTGTTTCCTTCTTTTTCAGGCTACATCGTCCTCTCCTCCTTCTCCCTCCTCAGCGCCTTCGGCCTACTCCTCCTCCTCTCCATCCAACCACAGCCCGGGACGCCGCTCAGCGACATAACCTCAGGCGCAGTGTGCGCTGTATCAGCATTGTCGCTGTTCGTAGCCACGCTGGGAGTCTTCGCCTCGTATTGCTGTGCGAGAGACCCGCCTGATAATAGGGTTGGGACTGTGCGGTGGTATTGAGATACACTAAGCCTCTTGATCATAAAATGTCTCCTTTTGAACCCGACAAGTATTGTTTGTAGCCACGCTGGGAGTCTTGACCTCGTATTGCTGTGCGAGAGACCCACCTGATAATAGGGTTGAGACGGTGCGGTGGTATTGAGATACACTAAGCCCCTTGATCATAAAATGTCTCCTTTTGAACCCGACAAGTATTGTTTGTAGCCACGCTGGGAGTCTTGGCCTCGTATTGCTGTGCGAGAGACCCACCTGATAATAGGGTTGAGACGGTGCGGTGGTATTGAGATACACTAAGCCCCTTGATCATAAAATGTCTCCTTTTGAACCCGACAAGTATTGTTTGTAGCTTGCTCCTCCTCCTCCTCTTAATACTCTTCCTCCTACTCCTACTCCTCTCCATCCAGCCGCACCTCGGGACTAGCGTTGAAAATATCCGGATTAAATCCCAATTCTTTCCAAACAGCTCGTTTTTTTCCAGATTTTTTCGAAAAAATCAATGAAAGTTTCCGCTATAATTTTCAACTCTAAACCAATGCGAATTAGATCTAATTTTCACTTTTACCAGGATAACGCGAAGTGATCGAAGAAAAGTCAATTGAAATAGATGGCAAGGAGTGACAGTGACAGTGACATTGATTATTTCTGTAAAAACCCGAAAAAAGCGGAAAAAAACAAAATTTTCATATATTCCTGAAAAAAATCATTTGATTTTTTCCGACATTTTCAACGCTACTCGGGACGCCGCTTAGGGACATAACCTCAGGCGCGGTGTGTCGCTGTTCGTAGCCACGCTGGGAGTCTTAGCCTCATATTGCTGTGCGAGAGACCCGCCTGATAATAGGGTTGGGACGGTGCGGTGGTATTGAGATACACTAAGCCCCTTGTTCATAAAATGTCTCCTTTTGAACCCGACAAGTATTGTTTGTAGCTTCCTCCTCTTCCTACTCCCCCTCCTACTCCTACTCCTCTCCATCCAGCCGCAGCCCGGGACGCCGCTCAGCGACATAACCTCAGGCGCGGTGTGCGCTGTATCAGCATTGTCGCTGTTCGTGGCCACGCTGGGAGTCTTCGCCTCGTATTGCTGTGCGAGAGACCCGCCTGATAATAGGGTTGGGACGGTGCGGTGGTATTGAGATACACTAAGCCCCTTGATCATAAAATGTCTCCTTTTGAACCCGACAAGTATTGTTTGTAGCCACGCTGGGAGTCTTCGCCTCGTATTGCTGTGCAAGGGACCCAGGTGATAATAGGGTTGGGACGGTGCGGTGGTATTGAGATACACTAAGGCCCTTGTTCATAAAATGTCTCCTTAGGAAGCCGACAAGTATTGTTTGTAGCTTGCTCCTCCTCCTCCTCCTCTTCCTACTCCCTCCTACTCCTACTCCTCTCCATCCAGCCGCAGCCCGGGACGCCGCTCAGCGACATAACCTCAGGCGCGGTTTGCGCTGTATCAGCATTGTCGCTGTTCGTGGCCACGCTGGGAGTCTTCGCCTCGTATTGCTGTGCGAGAGACCCGCCTGATAATAGGGTTGGCACGGTGCGGTGGTATTGAGATACACTAAGCCCCTTGATCATAAAATGTCTCCTTAGGAAGCCGACAAGTATTGTTTGTAGCTTGCTCCTCCTCCTCCTCTTAATACTCCTACTCCTCTCCATCCAGCCGCAGCCCGGGACGCCGCCTAGGGACATAACCTCAGGTGCGGTGTGCGCTGTATCAGCATTGTCGCTCTTCGTGGCCACGCTGGGAGTCTTCGCCTCGTATTGCTGTGCGAGAGACCCGCCTGATAATAGGGTTGGGACGGTGCGGTGGTATTGAGAGATACATTATATAAGCTCTTTGTTCGTAAATGTATTTTATATTTTTTTATTATGAAAACCAACTGCTGAACTAACAATATAAATACTGGTTTTGTACAATATGTAACAGCAAAGGCAAATAGGATACAAGATACAGAATTATAACCTAAATGTCTTCTAAATAAGCAGATACGTATTGTTTGTCGCTTTCGGTCTTATCAATATGACTGGCCTGGCCACGACATTGGTCTAAGGCGACCAGCGGCGAGCGAATCCATGAGTTTGAGCGGGATGCCGATATGGGTACGAGAGGGAGCACCATACGTTTTCCGCTAAGCCGGTCGCCTTAGACCGATGTCGTGGCCGCGGCGTAAAGCGGCAATTAGGTACCTACATTTCGTCGTTCACTTAATGCGGTCGCCGAATCAAAGTATAAGGTTGCCAGTCAACCGACATTGTTTGCATGTGACGAACGACCCAGTGTAATTCCCGCATCATGTGCTTTTTCTTTCCGAACAAATTATATGGAATTATGACATGTAACAAAAGCTCCATGAAGCAAGTGAGTGGATAAATAACGTTAAAATGTATGATATGTATTGACAGATAGAGAAGTGCTAGAGTAATAAAATGTACAAGATGCCTGCAAGGTTACCGCATAATTTTATTTTAACCACATGTTTGTTAGGCCACCTGAAGGCAAATCTGTTAATGATAATGACTTTAGAAGAAATTCTCAAAAAAAACCTTTTTTATTTCTAACCTCCAAAAAAGTTATACGGAATCCTGACGTGCATCTTGTATAATATTAAGTACGTACATAATGAGGGTTTTCTGAAATGACGTTCACCTGGGCGGCAGCACTGAGGCGTCAGGTCCAGAAACTTGTCTAAATTCTCAGAGCGCCTATAGTTTCGTGTTTGAATGTTTTGTATGAGTTAATAAAATTATATAAAAAAAACTTGTGTTTCTTAGCATACGTTCTCGAGAAAACCCTCATTCTAATTCGTCAAAGTTTTATTTGGAGTAAGTATAAATCTCTATAATCATATTATGATTGTTTGTTCATCATTTTTATATAAGTTGTATTATGTTTCACTAGGTGGCGCTTTTGTATACTAGTTTTGATGTTTTGTAAACGCCATCTAGTTCTAAATTCAGTCACCAATGATTTTTTTAAGTCTGTCCAGGCAAATCTAACAATCGTAAGAATCGAGTAAAATTATATAATTATTCGCTTGGCTGGGCTAAGACTCTTGTAGCCAACTTTAAAATTGTTTGGTATCATATCATTAATGAATCTATTTGCCAAAGTATTTTTTCTCTGTAACATTGTTAAGATATATTATAAAGTTTTTATATTTCAGTAAATTTGGGTTTCATTTTATAGGTCCAAATTATGAATTTATAAGGCGTCACATAGGTATCCTTATGGAAAATGTCGGCGGAAATACAGGATGTTTCTTGTGTCACTATAACCTCGCACACATCTTATACATATACGAACAAAAACTTTCGGAACAGCCCTCGTAAGTCTGTATAAGTCATAGATACTGAACAATTTTTAGTATGAGACCAACGACGAAATCGCCGAAATAAAAGTTGTTCAGTATGACTTTTATTATACGGTATTGTGTTGTGTGAGCAAATCTAACAAGAAATGTGGACATATTACGCATCTATCGACGTTCATAACTAGCAAAACGCTCGAACTGTCAACTGTTTGTTTAAAATGTCATCGCGCGCGCAATGGAGGGTTGGATCACTCACCCGTGAGCGTCAGAATGACTGACCAAAATAGCGGATCAGTGTTAGAGTACCAACATAATTTACTACCTATTTGCTACTATTTACTACCTATGTTCACATATTTGCTACCTAAGTTTTAAAAAAGAAATAAATTTTATTAAGTGGGCAGTCATTCTGACGTCAGGATGACTGCCCAAATTTATGATTTCGTGGTTAGACCCTATATTTTGCAACTTTCTATTTACTAGGATTTAATACCTATTTGCTACCTAAGAATATATTTTTTCCAGATTTTTTAGACAAAAAATGTTGATTTTATAAGCATTTCAAATTCTGCACAAAGAAAAACTTGTTAGAGTACCGTCATAAATTACTACCTATTTGCTACTATTTACTACCTATATTCACATATTTGTTACCTAAGTTTTAAAAAAGAAATAAATTTAATTAAGTGGGCAGTCATTCTGACGTCAGGATGACTGCCCACATTTATTATTTCGTGGTTAGACCCTATATTTTGCAACTTTCTATGTACTATGATTTACTACCTATTTGCTACCTAAGCATATATTTTTTCCAGATGTTTTAGGCAAAAAATGTCGATTTTATAAGCATTTCAAATTCTGAACAAAAAAAAATTTGTTAAGAGTACCATCATAATTTACTACCTATTTGCTACTATTTATTACCTATGTTCACATATTTGCTACCTAAGTCTTAAAAAAGAAATAAATTTAATTAAGTGGGCAGTCATTCTGACGTCAGGATGATTGTCATGCTTTATTTTTTTTGTTCAGAATTTGAAATGCTTATAAAATCGTCATTTTTTGAATAGTCATTCTAACGTCAGAATGATTACTATGCCAACTTAATTAAATTGATTTGTTTTTCAAAACTTAGGT
>JALPQI010010600.1:0-34312 GCA_025490895.1 Thaumatotibia leucotreta
AAATAAGATATTTAATTTAATTGTTTTATCGGAGAAAATTTTAATTTATAATGGCAATAACTCAGGATTTGGTACCAATTAATAGTCTCGTAATGTGCGATTAAGTTTTGAGGGGGAAAACTGGTTATGTTACCAAAAGATTGTTTTTTTTTCTGAAACGTTACAAATGTTACAAAGACGATAAAACACGTGTCACTGTGACATTTCGCCACCTTTGTTTTTTTTTTAGACGTACATTGGAATCCGATTCAGTTTTTAGGTTTAGTATATTATAAAGCTATCCATGTGCAACACATAAACCTAGATGGGACTTCCCCGTGGAAGGCTAGATGGTGTAAAATGGGAGAAGCCTATGTCCTGCAGTAGATAAGTATAGGCTGATGATGATGATGTCAGAAGTGATGTGATATCCTAAGAATTTACGTCTGGTAATTCAAAGCTTTAAGAATAATTTAAACGCGGACGGAGACAACGGCAAAAGCTAGTAGCTTTCTCGACAGTACCAAACCGAGAAGTGTAACGCGATTAATACAAAACATATCTTAAATTTAGAATGACCTTTATCACGATTTACACAATAACGAGTTTTATTCATTTATTAACATCGCTGTGTACCAATGGTTGGTTATATGGTCACAATGGTAATGACATGGGACAGCGTGACATTTCGCCATCTTTGGTAGTTTTTTTTGACGTGTATTGGAATTTAAATACGTTGTAGACTATAGTCCTACAACTACTTATAGGTGTACAACTGTACATCGTAAATCTTCTTACTGCAAGTGTATTCCCATGTCCAAAAATATAGACAACGTAAACTTTTAAAATTACTTCAGTAAATAGTTTTCGTCAGTTTTTTTTATGTATTTATTAGTCGGAAACTTGCTATCTAAAATCTGTTACAAGTTCACAGTAGATAATCTCCCTAAATATGGTACTCGACCTAAAAAACTCTCTATTATTACACGATATACCGATATGCAAAAGGTTCAGTTCCATTTTTCATCTTTCTAAAACTTTTTTACTTTCTTAAATCATGATACTATATTATGTTTCCAAGTTCTACGTTATTATAAATAAAATTAATCATTCTTTTAAATCCACTTCGCAGAACTTCAGGAGGTAGGTACAAAAAACAGATCAACCACACGCTTAGTCGCATTATATTCTACTTTTAATTACAAAATACCCGGGTCATATCCGTCTCATAAGTCCCCCAATGATATATTTCCACTTGTACCTAGTATCAATTCGGTACAGGTAAATCACCAAAGCTGGCACGCATGAATCAACGAGAAAGTGACAGAAAGTATCTAATTGAAGAGTGGTCGCGAGTATTGATTTTAACCATGCATTCTGGACGTGAATATAAATAAACAAAAATATGTGACGTAATGTTTAAATATCACATACATACATTTTTTTTAAATATTTGAATATTTTTCAACATGGCTAGTGTCAAGCATAGCAAAAAATTAGTTTACCGGTTTTTTTTTTCATTTATAGGTTGTTTCGTTAGGTATTTTCTTATTTTTTTATTATAAGTAAGATAAGATTATATATTATAACACAATGTATTGTGGGTAAGTTACGACGAAAAACTTATTTCGAGAAAAGTTTTGATTATCTCTGAAACGAAGCCGAATCCAAGTAATTTCACATAACATTAAAGACTCTAAATATAGTCAGGAATACACCATTCAAATCCTCGCAAGCACCCTGTAATATGTGGATGTTACAATAATACAGGTTGGTACAGGTGGGGCTCTGGAAGTCGCTGCAGCCCACCGCTACAGAACAGCGGCGGCAGACGAAGAGGTTTTTTAGTGGGTAAACTCGGGGTCCTATCAACCCATAACGAGCAGTCCCACAAAATCACCAGGGTCCGTCTCCACATACGGGTAGTGTATGTAATGTATTATTTCTCTCCTTACAAAAAATAAAAAATTAAGCAGAGCACACAATCATATTTATATGGCATTTATTCCATTTACTTGTACCAGCATTAGTGATAATACTTGTACTTCAAATGACATCAGTACAAAATGGTAATTGGTAACCCAAGAATGTTCGTTCGATAGGATTGGTTGCAAAATAATAAAATAACGATATGATTTTAATCCTTGCGCGTCGGACATACGTTCAGTAATATACCTTTTATATTAGATGTAAATGTACAAACCATATATAATCATCAAGTTAGGTGTTTATAAACATATCTAATAGAAATCCTGTATTCATCTTTAACAAATTTGTGTAACACCGAAGATCACTTCTGGTCTATATTATCAATACTTATAGCATAGGTTTCTTTGGTGGCTTACAATACATGTAGATAAAATAAGTCAATATATTTCAATAACCAAGCAGCAAATCAATCGCATCCCAATAGGCTAAAAAGGCTAATGGAATATTGAATGCAGTCTGCCTCCTCCGCGCGATCACGACGCAGCGACGGGCAAAGCTGTTTTAAACCGGGTGTCAGTGTACAAGTGCATTGCGAACTTCGCTGGGAATATCCTGCGAGGAAATTCGCGTAGCTCGTCAAACTGCCGTACACAACAAAGCCATTACGCGCTGATGCGAGACCCAATCTTATTTCCCAAGTTTAGGACTCAACTCAAAGTTTTTCGGACAAACTGGAGGTAACACTTTAGGGATACTGTGTTTGTTTCTTGTAAATAAATCGTTGTGAAACAAAACTATTTAGGGAATGACTAGTGTAGTTTAGTAAGTTCATGTTTAGTTGTGTTTAGTTTGTGCCTTCATTGCTATAGCGGTCCGCCCTCATTCCGTTCGTATTGTAGCGCATAAGTAGCGCCTTATCGGAAATCTGCTCGTGCGTGAATCACAAACTTTGTTTTCAATTTAATTTTTAGCAATTTAATCTGCTTTATTTGTTAAAATAATACCGAGCATTAGAATAACACATCACTCACGTGATTTTTTATTAAAACATTTCGGCGAAGGAGAGCTTATTTGCCTACTAAAATTGACAATTAAAATTGACCTACGTCAAATTAGTATGAAAACAGCTCACTCTGCCGACCATTGCTTATCAGCAACCCAGAAAATACAGAATATTTCAACATTTTAGATTATAATGTATGTCAGCTATAAACTCGAATCCGTGTTATTTTTTTGCCAGTTAAATTCCTGATAGCTATATGTTTAAAAAAATACTTACATATATATTCTAATCAGCAAATCTTACATATTTTAATGTTAAGTTCAAACTCATCCTGCCACCATTTAAATGTAAAACCTTTAAAATAATAAAAATAAAAAACGCTTTAAAAAATCTTTCAATGCAATTTTTTATTGGCTACTTATGAAAAATTACAAAGTATAAAAAGAATATCCGAAAATTCCATAAGTCACGTAATATTCCTTTCTTCTTTTGATGTACAAAATGCATTGGTAAAATCTGTCGGTTTACATTGCCACCTTATAGTTACATAATCTGTAGGCTCATGATGGTCCATGTTTAATCGTTCGTCACATTCTAACAAGTATGCGAGTGCGAATGTGACGCGTAGTACGATAAAGGATAAACGCCTAACCACCATAAGCCACCAGATGGCTTATGATATGATGGCCCCGTTTTATCTATAGGTACGAGGCACCTTCATAAGCCTACTGGATTAATTTTCTTGCTATGAGTTTATTTATTAAAATCCAATAGGTACGATATTCACTGATTTACATTTTATTTACTCACATTTTAATATTTATCTCATTTACTCACATTTTAACGTTTATCTGCTTACTTAATTGAACGTTTACAATCTGGGAAATTTATAAATATTCACCGAATTTCATAGCCAACTGCTAGTAGGGCTATTATTTTACATTACTGCCCAAACTACGATTACAAAGGCAGTATTAGAACCAAAATTACCACTGATTTGTGGTAATCGCCGCGCCATGCCAGCGTGTAAACTGCAAACTCTTGGTGCCATTTAGCTACTCACTAAACTATAGCCCGTTTTTAGGGTTCAAACAAGGAACCCTTATAGTTTCGCCACGTCCGTCTGTCCGTCTGTCTGTCCGCAGCCTAGCTCAGTGACCGTTAGTACCTACTAGAAATCTGCAATTTAGTACATACTCGTATGTATATAATAATCACGCCGACAAAGTGGTAGATTAAATACTTTGAGGATTTAGTATGGGGAGACGGTATCGCTATAACTTTCCTAACAAAACATTCTGCCAATTTCCGAGGGGGACGAGGTAGCACACATGTAAACGATCTAACTACAAATGCATTTCTTCTTCTCGTTACTACTCACGCACACTTAAACAATACCACAACACTAAGTTAAATTATCACACTAATACAGTAAAATTTCTATGCGGACACAATTTCAAACTATCGACGTAGGTGTAATCGAACCGATTAATATGGCTTTCAAGTGTCTGAAGATTATCGTATCGATATATTTTTCTAAACGTCATAGATTGACGTGCACCTTGGTACTATATATTGTTGTTTTGAGTATTTAAATAAAAGTAAACAGACAATTAATAACAGTTATTAATTAATCAACCAATTTTAATACAAAACCGCCTTAATGTCTTGCCATTAACCTACTTCAATTGATTATGTTTTCGTTTATCGCGATCTTTGACTATGAAGGCTGTAACTGTAAGGAAAGTCTCGGTCAATCACGTGCATTTCGAAATCCGTAAATCAATTATAATATTTAATAAATAATATTAATTAGCGGTTGTGAAAGAAAACGATGTATGTCCATACGAGTGTACATACGAGTATTATTTATTTTGTTGTAGTAAGAAAGTTTTAGTTAGCTGGGGTAAAACTCACTGAGGCTTAATTGTGAATACTCGTAAGGATACAATTTGAATACAAGTGCGTAGGTATAAGGTGCGTAGGTGCGTATACATACAAGTTTTTGCAATAAGGCCGGTGATATTGATATTTCTTAATGATATTTTAGTAAGTACCTAAATATTGAATTCGATAAGACTGTGTTTTTATTTACTTACTGTGAGAACACTAATATACGTAAACACAAGTGTCCGTATCTCGACATTTTATACCTACTCTCGACATTGTGTCATAAAGAGTAACGTTCACATCACTATTTATTTTCGCGCGTAATAGGTACGTATTCCAAATAAGCGCAATAAATATTCAACCTTATTAGCTAACATATAAGCTTAACATTAGACCAAGGCAGAGTCTTCTGTCTTACTTGATTCACTAAGTCTGATATTTCCTACAAAATTTAAAGATGGGTAGACCTTATTAACTTAAATACGAGAATACAATAAATGTCAAACTTTCTCCATCAGTCAAAAATGAAAATACGAATTGTGTGCGATATTTTTGAAACCGATTTTGCTATCGATTCCCTGGTAGGTACTTGATTTAGTTGAACAATTTTATGTAATAAAATGTTGTAATATAAACAAATAAAGGCAAGATATGAAATGGTATCGCATATTTTGTATACATGATGTATTTGAACGAGTTTTGAATCCATACATAGCACATATAGGCATTTTGACGGAGCTTGTTACGGGTACATAACGATTACAAGACTGCGAAGAATCGATTTATGTATATAAACAGGTTTGGACAATGTACAAATTCTTGGCCAAAGTCTTTGGCAGAGGGGAAACGATATGAAGCCGACTCCATTACTAAATAATCAAAGATTAAATATCTCTTAAAAATAAAATGATCTTAAAATATTTTTATTATCTAAAGTCAATATTTTCGGAGATGACCATTCCAGAATAAAAAATAAATTGTGTCCCCCCTCTATTTTTGATCCAAAGTGTCCAAAAAAATAAATATGAAAAAAATCATGAAACTGGCTGAACATAATCGGCCCAGCCGTTTTTGAGCAACTACGGAACTCTACACTGAGCATGGCCCAACATGCTCTTGGCTGGATTTTTTTAGAATAAATTTGATAAGCAAAGTAGCAGTCGTCGACAACCTTTATTTAGAGAAATCTTGAGCATAATATCATGAAATCACTATTATTTTCCTAAGGCACTGGTCTCACCGCGAGCTACTAAGCTATGAACTATCGACTATAAACACGAACAAATGATACGCACTCCCGTGTAAATAAAAGAGACACGGCGATACTCGCCCGGCGATGATAGTGTCTCTTTTATTTACACGGGAGTGCGTATCTTACAGGTTGTAACAATGATAGTGGTGAATAACTCATGCTTCCTGGTAAGTCGGTTTATTCGGAGTAAGCTTGTCCCTTGATGGGTATGGTTCTTAAGATGATCAAGTTCAGTTGCTCATATGACATGACTCAGTGTTAGTTACTGTAAAACCTCATTTTAATAAAAAATTGTTACCCATTCTCTGAAAACTAGTTTTCTTTATTAACCCTTTCACAGCTGACAGTAAAAAAATATTTGTTTAAAGTTGAATTCTAAATCCTCGACAATAGAGTTGAAAATCATAACTACGATAACAACGAGTTAGGTTCGCGATCGGCTGTGAAAAGGTTAAGTCGCCGAAGAAAATTTAATTTATGCATTATTATTTTTATGAAATTTACTTTATAAGTACTATAATGTATCTACTAAACTTTGGAATTTAATATCATTTTGATTATAAAAAAGTGAACAAAAGGTACCACTTCAACAAAAAATCGAGAAAAAACACCTAAATTGAGGTACATTATTATATTAACCCTCTAATGCATAAGAGAGGCAAAAATGCATTTCAAATTTGAACCCTAACAGCAAATAGAGCAGCTAATAGAGTCCAAAACCAATGAAACCATATTTGGCTTCATATGCATTAGAGGGTTAAGCAACTAAGAACACAAATAGAAAAGTACTCCACTTATTCAGTAAGGATAAAAGTTTTTTTCCATTATATGCTAACATGCTAGCGCAGGATTATTTTTAGTTACGCCAATGTAGTATCACAAAATGAGCAAAATTGTAAAAAAAATATACCGGACTCTTAATTAGCGCTTGACAATGACAGGCCGCAACCACTCGTAGCGTTTGACAATTAATTTAAGCAGGACACGCGTTACATTGATCGTTTGAAGGAAATAAAATTACCTGTACAGTAAATTTAAATATTTGTCATCACTTGATACTAGAAAACAATTGCAAGTCATGCGTATTATTACCCATTTTCGTAAAAGTCTGGGTCACAGTAACACACTGTAGGTATGTAGTCTTAGACTTGTTGAGCTAGGTATTTACTTACCGTATTTTTTATTCTTATTGACCAACTTAGAATACATTGTTAAAGTGATGATAATGATGAGTGATGAATGTTAACAAAAAAGGGCAATAAAGTTATTAAAAGTTAGGTTTCATTATAATACTAAAAAAATACTTCATATTTTTAGCAAAATTCCAAGTAACAGTTTAATTAATGAGCGAAATTATATCAGAATAAACGCATGCTTAGATTTTATTAACACACGAAGGATATTTTAATTCACTGTACCTATCAAATGAATATTTAATAGTACCTAAATTAATTAAGCTAATACTTGTATCGTATGTCAGGGCCGCTTAAATAATTATTTTATTCTGTTTTTATTATTTGGCCTCAAAATATATTATCATCTGTGCTAATTTCTATCTACAGTACCGGCCAATAATATATCACATACAGGTTTTTTTCAGTAGATTTATTGCAGAGCTTCATGAGGTAGGTACAAAAACAGATCAACCACACGCTTAGTCGCATTATATTCTACTTTTAATTACAAAATACCCGGGTCATATCCGTCTCGTAAGTCCCCATGACACATATCCACTTGTACCTAGTATCAATTCGGTACAGGTAAATCACCAAAGCTGGCACGAATGAGTCAACGAGAAAGTGACAGAAAGTATCTAATTGAAGAGTGCTCGCAAGCATTGATTTTCAAACAAAAATATGTGACGTAATGTTAAATGTCACATACATAGGTACATTTTTTTAAATATTTGAATATTTTTCAACATGGCTAGTGTCAAAGCATAGCAAAAATTAGTTACCGGTTTTTTTTTTTTATTTATAGTTTATTTCGTTAGGTATTTTCTTATTTTTTATTAAAAGTAAGATGAGATTATATATTATAACACAATGTGGTAGCATTGTAATCAAGAAAAATTTTATGATGAGTTACGACGAAGAACTTGTTTCGAGAAAAGTTTGATTATCTCTGAAACGAAGCCGAATCCAAGTAATTTCACATAACATTAAAGACTCTAAATATAGTCAGGAATACACCATTAAAATCCTCGCGAGCACGCTGTATATGTGGATGTGACAATAATACAGGTTGGTACAGGTGGGGCTCTACCTAGTCGTGGTGGAGGGGCTCAGTAACCGTGGACTGGTCACCCACGGTGAAGCGAAGAGGCACCCGGGGCCGGCCAGTTTTGGGCTGCCGGCTGGCCCGAGGAGGACGCTCCAAGTGGGCTCACCGAGCCCGCTTAGGACGCGTGGTGGTGGACCGCAGAGGAAGAGGAGTGTCGGTGTTGTCGTTGCCGCTCTCCCTATCCTCTGCGGCCGAGGTGGGATCGCAGGGGGAGAGGCGTGATGGTATTACGAAGCGCCACTCTCCCTACCCCCTGCGACCTTGGCGGGGCCGTTCCGCCGTAACGGCGTCGGTGGGGCTGCAGAGGAAGAGGAGTGTCGGTGTTGTCGTTGCCGCTCGCCCTATCCTCTGCAGCCGAAGTGTGGTCGGCGGCATAACCACAGACCTGATATGCCGCCGGGTGCCCGGAAATCTTCCGGCACCTACAGTCTCCTTGTGGCGGTCTCGGGAGGGTCCGCCACAATGCATCATGGAGACCGAGGAGGGAGGCGCGCCCAACCATCTGGCGCGCCCAGCGTGGAGGGTCTTCGGACACCAACGAAGGAGCTGCCGGCAAGCAGCTGCCGCCGGCGGGGTTGCGAATGTAAGCGAGAGCGTTCTCGTAACCCCGCCAAAAAGGCGACGAGGTGGCATATGGGGGGGTTTTTTTTTTAGTGGGTATACCGTAGGCCTCATTAGCCAAACGGGAGTCCCACATAACCGCTCGGGCCCCTCCCGCACCCGGGCGGTATGCGTAAAGCATTTCTCCCCCCCTAAACAAAAAAAAAAAAAAGGTGGGGCTCTGAAAGTCGCTGCAGCCCACCGCTACAGAACAGCGGCGGCAGACGGAGAGGTTTTTTAGTGGGTAAATTCGAGGTCCTATCAATCCATAACGAGCAGTCCCACGCAATCACCAGGGTCTCCACATACGGGTAGTGTACGTAATGCATTATTTCTCTCCTTACAAAATATAAAAAATTACGCAGAGCACATAATCATATTTATATGGTATTCATTCCATTTACTTGTACCAGGATTAGTGATAATACTTATACTTCAAATGACACCAGTACAAAATGGTAACCCAATAATGTTTGCTCGATAGGATTGGTTGCAAAATAATAAAATAACGATATGATTTTAATCCTTGTGCGTCGGACGTACGTTCAGTAGAGTTTGTAGATACCTATTATTATATTAGATGTAAATGTACAAACTATATATAATCATCAAGTTAAATGTTTAAAAAAATATCTAATCGAAATCCTGTATTCAACTTTAACAAATTTGTGTAACACCGTAGATCACTTCTGGTCTATATTATCAATACTTATAGCATAGGTTTATTTGGTGGCTTACAATACATGTAGATAAAATCAGTCAACATATTTCAATAACCAAGCAGCAAATCAATCGCATCCCAATAGGCTAAAAAGGCTAATGGAATATTGAATGCAGTCTGCCTCCTCCGCGCGATCACGACGCAGCGACGGGCAAAGCTGTTTTAAACCGGGTGTCAGTGTACAAGTGCATTGCGAACTTCGCTGGGAATATCCTGCGAGGAAATTCGCGTAGCTCGTCAAACTGCCGTACACAACAAAGCCATTACGCGCTGATGCGAGACCCAATCTTATTTCCCAAGTTTAGGACTCAACTCAAAGTTTTTCGGACAAACTGGAGGTAACACTTTAGGGATACTGTGTTTGTTTCTTGTAAATAAATCGTTGTGAAACAAAACTATTTAGGGAATGACTAGTGTAGTTTAGTAAGTTCATGTTTAGTTGTGTTTAGTTTGAGCCTTCATTGCTATAGCGGTCCGCCCTCATTCCGTTCGTATTGTAGCGCATAAGTAGCGCCTTATCGGAAATCTGCTCGTGCGGAATCACAAACTTTGTTTTCAATTTAATTTTTAGCAATTTAATCTGCTTTATTTGTTAAAATAATACCGAGCATTAGAATAACACATCACTCACGTGATTTTTTATTAAAACATTTCGGCGAAGGAGAGCTTATTTGCCTACTAAAATTGACCTACGTCAAATTAGTATGAAAACAGCTCACTCTGCCGACCATTGCTTATCAGCAACCCAGAAAATACAGAATATTTCAACATTTTAGATTATAATGTATGTCAGCTATAAACTCGAATCCGTGTTATTTTTTTGCCAGTTAAATTCCTGATAGCTATATGTTTAAAAAAATACTTACATATATATTCTAATCAGCAAATCTTACATATTTTAATGTTAAGTTCAAACTCATCCTGCCACCATTTAAATGTAAAACTTTTAAAATAATAAAAATAAAAAACGCTTTAAAAAATCTTTCAATGCAATTTTTTATTGGCTACTTATAAAAAATTACAAAGTATAAAAAGAATATCCGAAAATTCCATAAGTCACGTAATATTCCTTTCTTCTTTTGATGTACAAAATGCATTGGTAAAATCTGTCGGTTTACATTGCCACCTTATAGTTACATAATCTGTAGGCTCATGATGGTCCCATGTTTAATCGTTCGTCACATTCTAACAAGTATGCGAGAGCGAAAGTGACGCGTAGTACGATAAAGGATAAACGCCTGACCACCATAATCCACCAGATGGCTTACGATATGATGGCCCCGTTTTATCTATAGGTACGCGGTACCATCATAAGCCTACTGGATTAATTTTCTTGCTATGAGTTTATTTATTAAAATCGTATAGGTACGACACTCACTGATTTACATTTTATTTACTCACATTTTAATATTTATCTCATTTACTCACATTTTAACGTTTATCTGCTTACTTAATTGAACGTTTACAATCTGGGAAATTTATAAATATTCACCGAATTTCATAGCCAACTGCTAGTAGGGCTATTATTTTACATTACTGCCCAAACTACGATTACAAAGGCAGTATTAGAACCAAAATTACCACTGATTTGTGGTAATCGCCGCGCCATGCCAGCGTGTAAACTGCAAACTCTTGGTGCCATTTAGCTACTCACTAAACTATAGCCCGTTTTTAGGGTTCAAACAAGGAACCCTTATAGTTTCGCCACGTCCGTCTGTCCGTCTGTCTGTCCGCAGCCTAGCTCAGTGACCGTTAGTACCTACTAGAAATCTGCAATTTAGTACATACTCGTATGTATATAATAATCACGCCGACAAAGTGGTAGATTAAATACTTTGAGGATTTAGTATGGGGAGACGGTATCGCTATAACTTTCCTAACAAAACATTCTGCCAATTTCCGAGGGGGACGAGGTAGCACACATGTAAACGATCTAACTACAAATGCATTTCTTCTTCTCGTTACTACTCACGCACACTTAAACAATACCACAACACTAAGTTAAATTATCACACTAATACAGTAAAATTTCTATGCGGACACAATTTCAAACTATCGACGTAGGTGTAATCGAACCGATTAATATGGCTTTCAAGTGTCTGAAGATTATCGTATCGATATATTTTTCTAAACGTCATAGATTGACGTGCACCTTGGTACTATATATTGTTGTTTTGAGTATTTAAATAAAAGTAAACAGACAATTAGTAACAGTTATTAATTAATCAACCAATTTTAATACAAAACCGCCTGAATGTCTTGCCATTAACCTACTTCAATTGATTATGTTTTCGTTTATCGCGATCTTTGACTATGAAGGCTGTAACTGTAAGAAAAGTCTCGGTCAATCACGTGCATTTCGAAATCCGTAAATCAATTATAATATTTAATAAATAATATGATGAGTCGTTTCTGGTGCAAAAGCTCTCTATTGTTATACAACGCGGCAACGCTGCTAGCGTTATGGGCACTTTTGCACCAGGAATGACACGAGGGGTAGGGGGAAACGATTGAAATGTATTTTTATTTTTTAATTAGGTATCTCTCTTTTCCTCTATCAATTAAAATCTTTGTCATAAATAATATTAATTAGCGGTTGTGAAAGAAAACGATGTATGTCCATACGAGTGTACATACGAGTATTATTTATTTTGTTGTAGTAAGAAAGTTTTAGTTAGCTGGGGTAAAACTCACTGAGGCTTAATTGTGAATACTCGTAAGGATACAATTTGAATACAAGTGCGTAGGTATAAGGTGCGTAGGTGCGTATATATACAAGTTTTTGCAATAAGGCCGGTGATATTGATATTTCTTAGTGATATTTTAGTAAGTACCTAAATACAATTTATAATATAGGTAGCACTTGTAAAAATGAAGTTATTGAATTCGATAAGACTGTGTTTTTATTTACTTACTGTGAGAACACTAATATACGTAAACACAAGTGTCCGTATCTCGACATTTTATACCTACTCTCGAAATTGTGTCATAAAGAGTAACGTTCACATCACTATTTATTTTCGCGCGTAATAGGTACGTAGGGGAAGGTAGCCCAAAGAGGGCATAGCGCCCAAAGAGGGCACTGGATTTTATGTTGCCATTTCAAAATGAAGTGTGTTTGTAACACGTGACAGTACTCCCCGCCATACTCGCGCATCTCGTGTCATTTGTCCGGGCAATCTATGAGCACACCGTTACGGTCTCTAACAAAAACATGTTTTTTGCAGCTTTTTGAAAAATATTTTAAGGTGTGAGTCATGTGTTTTCTCGTTTTCGATGCTTGCAATGCTGTCATTAATGCCTGTTACTTATAAATTAGTTACCTGGCCATAATACCCTTGCATTCAACTCCTCGTGTCTAAACATTTTGAGGGTAGATTTTGCTTCCATTTTGTAATTGACGAAAAAGGCAAAGCGGGCAGGGTAATGTGGGCACTGTCCGCTTTGCCTGGTGTGTTTTTTACAATGTAAATTTAGTTGAAAACTGGTATATTTATAAAACTAAGCCTCCCAGCATCCCAACGTCCCAGCAGGAACGTTGATTTAAATGCCACGAACTTTAGAGAACCCCTCTGTCGAGGACTGGATGAAATGTAATGACTGCGACTCTGGGCTCATGTATCTTGTACATGAGGTCCACAAATCAGGTACTTTTATTGTCATATGTGTCAGGAAATTTCAATATATTTTAATATTAAAAAGGTAACTAATATATGGGTATGCCTAAATAATATTTATCGTCATCATATCAGCCGAAAGACGTCCACTACTGTACGAGTACATAGGTCTCCCCCAAATATTGCTACAATGACCGGTCTTGCGCCGCCCGCATCCAGCAGACTCCTGCGACGTCGACTGGGTCATCAGTCCACCTTGTGGGGGGGCCTACTCACGCGCGCCTTCCGGTACGTGGCCTCTACTAGAGATCCTGTCCACCCCAACAGCCATCGGCTCTACGGGCAATGTGCCCTGCCCACTGTCACTTCAGTTTAGCGATTTGGAGAGCTATATTAATTTGGTTTTGCTGCAGATGGCCTCATTTCTAATAACATCACGCAGTGAGACTCCTAGCATAGCCTTCTTCATTGCCCTTTGGGTGACTTCACTTTACCCCAGCCCAAGCCCGTTTTGCCCTAAGCCGATGCCCACTTTAGGCCCCCCCCTAGGGCAAAGCGGGCAATCGTAGAGGTTTTTAAAATTGCGTATAATTCTTTTGTTTACCATTTTTAGATAAATTAAGCCATCCTCCATCGAAAAGTATTAAATAATGTACCTTTTGGAACAAAAAAGAATAAGCTAACTAGGTTAAATACCACTTTTTTTTCAATTCTCCCTTAAGGTGCCCTCTTTGAGCCACCTTCCCCTATTCCAAATAAGCGCAATAAATATTCAACCTTATTAGCTAACATATAAGCTTAACATTAGACCAAGGCAGAGTCTTCTGTCTTACTTGATTCACTAAGTCTGATATTTCCTACAAAATTTAAAGATGGGTAGACCTTATTAACTTAAATACGAGAATACAATAAATGTCAAACTTTCTCCATCAGTCAAAAATGAAAATACGAATTGTGTGCGATATTTTTGAAACCGATTTTGCTATCGATTCCCTGGTACTTGATTTTGTTGAACAATTTTATGTAATAAAATGTTGTAATATAAACAAATAAAGGCAAGATATGAAATGGTATCGCATATTTTGTATACATGATGTATTTGAACGAGTTTTGAATCCATACCACAGAATATATAAAGTACAGAAGGTTCACTGCTTTGATATTCACAAATGCCGGCTTTTTATGTACCTACACAATTATTATTACCAAACAAAACGGCGCGCGAGGCGACGCGAGCAGCTGAAATGGGCCGTATTGCGTAGCGGAAAGGTCGCTTATAAGCCGCACGCCGTCGAAAACAGGGTTGTCAATTATTGAAAACTAATAAAATAACGAACGGCGCTATGAGGCGTCTGACAAATACATTATTGCAATGATATCTACGGCGTTAATAGCATTCGTCTTGATAGCTAATTCAACAATTTAGTTCATGCGTGATTATAGAATTTACCTACGCATTTCATACACGTGATTCAAAAATATTTGTCTCAACTCGGTCGGCACCTTCTATGTGCTTCGGCCGCGCGTGCCCGGGCGGCATTGTTTGAGGTGTGAGTGAGATAGCAACACGACTTCGCTAACTTTAGGTGAATATCCATCCGAATAATCCTGATAATAACACGAACATTCTAAAAATATCTGTAGACAGGATGTGAGGTGTGCAGAAATTAATATACGTATCTGCTTAATGCATTTAAAAATAAAGAATTACGTTAGGTACCTACGCATTCATTACAAAAGCAGCATAAATAAGTAATGGTTTAATCACAATGGCAGACGTAACACGGCATTTTCTCTTATATGTGCCAGTGTACTTATTTGATATTATGGGAATAAAGTCGGACAACCAAATAATATGTTAGGACAAAAGGCGCGAAATTCAATAATAGTATTGAGAGAACGAAGTTTTTTACATTATTTAAATGTGCCGCTTTTTTACTGACAAATATGTCCGAAAATAAACCGTTTTGTCTTGACTTGACTTGAGTTTCTGAGAATTTAATTTACTACGAATGTACGGCTGTGCGAAAAACGCGTCATGATAATTAACATTATTATTATTGCAACATGCTGCTATGTAGTATATTTTCGACATTTTCATTTAAGATGCACATGTATAAAATAATCCTAATATTTGCAAGCGATATATTTCGCGATACGTGACGAGCCAGCGTTGTAAATTTAAACGTGCGTTCCGAGACAGCGCGCGCCAACCATTGAATAGACCACGGCGACGGGGCGCTCTGCATGTACTTGTAGCCGCGCGACGGAATCGCGGAGTGACACCCCCTTGTCCATACATAGCACATATAGGCATTTTGACGGAGCTTGTTACGGGTACATAACGATTACAAGACTGCGAAGAATCGATTTATGTATATAAACAGGTTTGGACAATGTACAAATTCTTGGCCAAAGTCTTTGGTAGAGGGGAAACGATATGAAGCCGACTCCATTACTAAATCCTCAAAGATTAAATATCTCTTAACAATAATAATGATCTTAAAATATTTTTATTATCTAAAGTCAATATTTTCGGAGATGACCATTCCAGAATAAAAAATAAATTGTGTCCCCCCTCTATTTTTGATCCAAAGGGTCCAAAAAAATAAATATGAAAAAAATCATGAATAGTGGGCTGAACATAATCGGCCCACCCGTTTTTGAGCAACTACGGAACTCTACACTGAGCATGGCCCAACATGCTCTTGGCTGGATTTTTTTAGAATAAATTTGATAAGCAAAGAAGCAGTCGTCGACAACCTTTATTTAGAGAAATCTTGAGCATAATATCATGAAATCACTATTATTTTCCTAAGGCACTGGTCTCACCGCGAGCTACTAAGCTATGAACTATCGACTATAAACACGAACAAATGATACGCACTCCCGTGTAAATAAAAGAGACACGGCGATACTCGCCCGGCGATGATAGTGTCTCTTTTATTAAACGGGAGTGCGTATCTTACAGGTTGTAACAATGATAGTGGTGAATAACTCATGCTTCCTGGTAAGTCGGTTTATTCGGAGTAAGCTTGTCCCTTGATGGGTATGGTTCTTAAGATGTTCAAGTTCAGTTGCTCATATGACATGACTCAGTGTTAGTTACTGTAAAACCTCATTTTAATAAAAAATTGTTACCCATTCTCTGAAAACTAGTTTTCTTTATTAACCCTTTCACAGCTGACAGTAAAAAAATATTTGTTTAAAGTTGAATTCTAAATCCTTGACAATAGAGTTGAAAATCATAACTACGATAACAACGAGTTAGGTTCGCGATCGGCTGTGAAAAGGTTAAGTCGCCGAAGAAAATTTAATTTATGCATTATTATTTTTATGAAATTTACTTTATAAGTACTATAATGTATCTACTAAACTTTGGAATTTAATATCATTTTGATTATAAAAAAGTGAACAAAAGGTACCACTTCAACAAAAAATCGAGAAAAAACACCTAAATTGAGGTACATTATTATATTAAGCAACTAAGAACACAAATAGAAAAGTACTCCACTTATTCAGTAAGGATAAAAGTTTTTTTCCATTATATGCTAACATGCTAGCGCAGGATTATTTTTAGTTACGCCAATGTAGTATCACAAAATGAGCAAAATTGTAAAAAAAATATACCGGACTCTTAATTAGCGCTTGACAATGACAGGCCGCAACCACTCGTAGCGTTTGACAATTAATTTAAGCAGGACACGCGTTACATTGATCGTTTGAAGGAAATAAAATTACCTGTACAGTAAATTTAAATATTTGTCATCACTTGATACTAGAAAACAATTGCAAGTCATGCGTATTATTACCCATTTTCGTAAAAGTCTGGGTCACAGTAACACACTGTAGGTATGTAGTCTTAGACTTGTTGAGCTAGGTATTTACTTACCGTATTTTTTATTCTTATTGACCAACTTAGAATACATTGTTAAAGTGATGATAATGATGAGTGATGAATGTTAACAAAAAAGGGCAATAAAGTTATTAAAAGTTAGCTTTCATTATAATACTAAAAAATTACTTCATATTTTTAGCAAAATTCCAAGTAACAGTTTAGTTAATGAGCGAAATTATATCCGAATAAACGCATGCTTAGATTTTATTAACACACGAAGGATATTTTAATTCACTGTACCTATCAAATGAATATTTAATAGTACCTAAATTAATTAAGCTAATACTTGTATCGTATGTCAGGGCCGCTTAAATAATTATTTTATTCTGTTTTTATTATTTGGCCTCAAAATATATTATCATCTGTGCTAATTTCTATCTACAGTACCGGCCAATAATATATCACATACAGGTTTTTTTCAGTAGATTTATTTTTATTTTTGTTAGTGTTTTTCTCACTTTCCACCTCACGACTATAGATAGTCTAGGCATAGGCCTTTACACTAGCGATGAAAAAACTGGTCATCATGTAGTGATTTTTCATAAAGAGATTTTGCGTAAGGCATGGATTTCTTAGTAAAATTCTTTTTTTTACTACAGCTATTTTAGCAATATGCTGTGTCTCCAATTGCAATTCACAATACTTAATTGCAGTATTCATCATTAAACTGTGCAAAAGTACCAAAATAATTTATGCTATCTACATGCGAACATGTGCCGCTTACTCTATACACGCTCATACAAAAAGTCACGAATGTGATATATTATTGGCTGGTACTGTAGCTATCAAGATTCATGAGTTACAGCCTTTAAAAGGAGCCCCGTTTTTACCGTTTGAGTACGTAACTTTACGCCGTGTGGTGACGGCAGTAAGGATACATTTGTCACCACCCCAACTCTTCCTGCGGGTTTCGTAAGAGTCGACTAAGGGATTGAAGTATCACTAACCATTATTTGATAAAAGATTGATGATGGGCAGCAGCGTCATCATAGTGAACATATTACTACAATCCGCTTGCCCAGTGTGGCGATTATGGGCATTTACCTCCTAATGCGTATAGCATAGTAAATAGGAGAGGCCTACATCCTGCAGTGGACTATCATAGGCTGATGTATGCAAAATATATTATCATATCTGTGCTAATTTCTGTCTAGCTATCAAGATTCACGAGTTACAGCCTTTATAAAAGGAGCCCCGTTTTTACCGTTTCAGTACGTAACTTTATAAAACAAAGTTGTAATTATTTTATATAACAAATACTTACTCCAGTTGAAACTGAAAGCAGGTCAGTAAGAGCAAACACTAAGTACGGGCGTAACAAACTATACCCCAGTACCCCCGGCCTTGGTTCAAAGCAATTTCTTCTCCAGACGACACCTTCGGGCGAGACAGTTTGCCTGGAATTTACCGCGGATAAGGTGATGAGCTCACATAATATTGATGCTTACTTACTTATTTATGTGTTTATGAGGGAAAATAGGCGAAAAATTGAGCATGTAAACCCTATATAAGCATGGTTTTACCAAAGATTTTTTATCTACTATGCTATGAATAAAGTACTCATAAATGTTACTTTACAACAGATATTTTGTAAAAACAAGTTTTCTAAGTCTAATAAAAAAGAACGTTTTCATAAAAGCCGAAAGGCCGAAGGTCGGTAGGCGCCGAAGGTTTTCATAAAAATAATAATGCATAAAGTAAATTTCATAAAAATAATAATGCATAAATAAAGTTCGCTTCATGTCTAATTAAAATATTATAAATTTAATTAGGTGACATGAAAGTGTATACCGAAAAATCTAGATAATGTATTGTACAAATGAACGTCCTCGCAGAAAAAGGTTTGTTATAATAGTGATTTTGGATACTAAATAATAATATATATACATCAAAACGATTTTTTTGTAATACCAATAGTTCGTATTGACTTAATAATTGCAATTTATGTGCGTTAATTCATTATTAACGATTTTTCACTTTCAAATCTATACCGGACTCTTAACGCAATGTACTTTAAAATGAATAGATGAATAAAGTACATTGCTTCTCACTGGACTCTTCTTGTTCATCAGTTATATCAATACTTAGTATTCTGGTCTCGTCAGTCGATAATTCTCAAAGAGAATGCACTGTGTCAATTGATCCTTTCCTTTCTCTTGCCTGTGTTGTCTTCGAAACAAGCTTACGTCAATTTATATGAATTCTACAGGCATAAGGCATAGGCAGTGCCCAATAAAATAACCAAATAAGGAATATTTGGACAATACTTGAAATTGTTAAGTAAGTAAACAGCTGTAAATTATTGTTAAAATATAGCAAAATGTATTAAAAAACTCGAAACGTAATCGAAACAAATTTAATATGTGAAGAGCGTAAACACTCATGCATGATCAGATATACTCTGTCTGTCTACCGGTGGCAGTATAAAAATGCTGCAAATTTGAAATTATTATTAGCAACTATTTTTTAGCAATTTAGCAATAACAAAATTAAAAAATTTTGTTTAATCCATGGGCCATCTGTGGAAAATAAAAAATATAGAAACATAATTGTTTCTTAACATTGAAAATCATACTTTAATTCGGTATAACTTAAAATGATTTTTGATATAGTATTGAAATAATACAGAAGTTTACTTCAGTTTAAAATAAATGCGTTCAAAGTGCAGCCAGTAAATAATAGCCAAGGCCTGGAAGTATAGGTATGTACATACGTAGGTACACTTAAGTTAAAATTTCAAACATTTGAGGTCATGTGACTCATGTTTTATGTTTCCTCTATTTTCTTTTCATTTTTTTTTTGATCGAATCAGTTGAACACTTCTCTTTATCGAAACCGTAATAAATACATATTAAAACGTTGAAATATTTCATTTAATTAACAAGACAAAATTATCTTAAAACAACTTTGAGCAATGAACTAGTCATGCTCATGTATGAAATGAAAGCAGTCATTGTTCGATATACATTGCCGTTTTAAAATTGTAGCTATATTTGAATTTGCTTTACATTGCCATGTCAAAATCGTACATTGTGTATTAAGGGCGGTAAATAAGAAATTGTGAACAAGACAGTGTGAAAGTAAAGCCCAAGCCGAAGGCGCGGGCTTTACTTCACACGAGTTCATAATTCTTGTACCGCCTGTGGCACACACTATGTTTTTCATCACACCTGTGAGGCAAAAAAGTAAATAAAACAATATAAAATGGTCTAAATCATTTCTCAAAATCAGGATGACTTAAATTTATAATTTTTATAACAGAAATCCCGGCGCGTAGCGACGTAATGTTGTATAGTGCGACGTAATGTTGTATGAGAATCCTTGATTGACCTAGGGCGTAATGACGCATCTACGGCGCGCATCGCCGCAGCGCATTGGCCCACTTACCGAACAGGTGTGATGATAAATTCTATTCAGTCTATAGGTTAATTTGTAGCAGCAGAACCAAGCTATTTAAATCGTGCGACCAATCGAGTCAGCGTGTACTAGTAATTTCTCTCATCAGCCACCAACCGGTACGGAACAGTCCATAACAACAATAAATCAGCGCATTGAATAAAGACTGAAGTCGATTGAATATATCTGTTACCATGAACGCTAATGCTGGCGAATTTAATCAGGGCCGGTAGCGGAAGAGCACTCCTCTGGATTTACGAGCGAAAATGCTTCCGCCGCTTTTCACGTTGCTGCTGCGATTTTTGTATTACTCGTTATGTGTTGAATTGATAACAGTACATTGAATTATTTATCCTGATTCTGGAAGATACCTAGATAAACTGGTGACTTCAATATTTATACTCACACAACAGGAATTTTCACTCGTTCTAGGCATACTATAATTCCTGAATGAGTCTGATACGATACTTTTTCTACGACAACTAAATACCTAAGAATAATCAATATTACTGTACTGACGGATTTATACATTTACCTCGCTTAACTAACAAGGATGGGTACCCAACTTTCCGACTGCGATTTTATTCATTTTGATATATGTTATAGAGTAGTCTAAAATAACGGACACGTATTTTTTTTAGCTGCCCAAACTCAACCTGTTAGGAGTAAATGGATAAAGTACTGAAAATTGACCAAACCTTCTAATTTCTAGAAGACATTTGTTCAAAAAAATTGATAATTAATTACTGATTTCGTTATATAATGTCGGAGAACATGAATAAAGAATGGGGACGCGTTTTGTCATTTCACCACAGACTCATTTTTAGGGTTCCGTAGCCAAAATGGCAAAAACGGAACCCTTATAGATTCGTCATGTCCGTCTGTCCGTCTGTCCGTCTGTCCGTCTGTCACAGCCGATTTACTCGGAAACTATAAATGATACAGTGACGAAATTTGGTAAGGATATGTGTTGTATGAACCGCTACAGGATTATGATACTACATTGTAAAAAAAACCATTGGGGTGGGGGCCCTCCATACCTGTAACTGAGGGATAGAAAAAAAAATTGTGTTGTATATAAGCGTGTGGGGTATTAATAGAAAGGTCTTTGAAAATGATATGAAGGTTTATAAATCTCATTTTTATTTAAGCAAATCGTTTTCGAGATATCAGCTCTCAAAGTCTGAAAAATGTGTCCCCCCCTCTATTTTTTAAACTACGCGATATAAAATACTAAAAAAAATATATGTTATGCACATTAATAAACTCTATCAACGATTTTTGGTTTGATTAAATTATCTCTTACAGTTTTTGAGGTAGGTTGATTTAACTGTATTTTTTTATAATAAATTGATAATGGTACGGAACCCTTCGCGCGCGAGTCCGACTTGCACTTGGCCGGTTTTTTTTATATAAAAAACAAATCTCAAAGTTTCATTTTCGTCGCTACACTCACTTCTTAAGTCAGGTCTAATGCCCCGGCCACGACATTGGTCTAAGGCGACCAGCGGCGAGCGAATCCATGAGTTGGAACGAGATGCCGATATGGGTACGAGAGGGAGCACCATACGTTTTCCGCTAAGCCGGTCGCCTTAGACCGATGTTGTGGCCGCGGCGTAAGGCCTGAGTAGACGCTTGAGCAGGGCGTCGGGCGGGGCGCCCATGTTAAACAAATCCAATCGTATGCGCATGGAGCCGCTTAATAATAATGATTCGTAATTTCGCACCGTGAGGGCCTGTAACCCAATACTTGGATAAACATATCCGTCGGATTAAATAATCTATCCATCTCCCCAGGTATATAAAAACAACTGCTATTTTTTATCTGAGAGATATATTTTATTAGGGAATGGTGAAACAGGCCTTTAACTTCAATAGCATCACAACACTGCATTGTTGTTAAAAAAGTTTAATACTGACTTAACGTAGTGTTATCAGAGAACAGGACAGGTATAACATCATAAATTTACTGATAAGAAATGAACACAATGACAACTTTAGTTTTATAATGCCCGGATATTTAAACATATCCAACAGACAAACTTATCGCTAGCCTTCTGCATAAATAGGCATATTAAAGAAAGCTGACACTTAAGTATCTGACAGATAAATTTTATTTGTGGATGAGGAAATGGCCCTGAACCTTATAGTACCTAAACTAAATAGTTATCATTTGTACGTATCTGTATAAAATGCACACTTATTACTCGATGTGGTGGAATGTCCATATCCGCGGATGTCACGCGTAGCTTGAGTTTACTCCTGCTGAATAAGTTAGCATGCAATTTGTAGAACCTACTCGTGTGGACGGATGGTAATTAGCCTTCATTAGCCATTGCTGGTACTTCTAATGTATAATTGTACACTTCCATTACATACAGCTGTATTTTAACTCACCCTCAGCTTAGTGTACCAGTCTTCATTAGGGTTAATCGTTAGTTTTTATGATCAATTAAACATACGATTATACTTAAAGCTCTGGCATCGACCAAATTAAGGATTACATATGACACTCATCCTCGATTTTGCAACTCGCTAAAATTTAATTTCAAACAAGAAAGTACGCTATGAGGTCGGGCCAGCAAACGAACCGTGGAAAGTAACGATGGCATGAAATCCCAGATCAAGAATTAAGAACACTTTTGTTTTAGTAAACCGACCGGAATAATAGCTGAAGTTTCGCGTCGCTATACCGACAAATGTTTTGATGGGCTTCATCAGAACCCTCGGGGTCGGATAATGTTTTCTGTTGCGCTTAGCATAAAAAGTTGAATGTAATTACGAATAGACGCTCTCGAGTGACTGTAAGAATTGAATTTCAAGATCCGGTCTTTAAAAGAGCCTACAGGGAGTGTGAACAGCTTTACAATCCTCTAGTAGCCTTTATGAGTTACATTTGTCGGGTGAGGCCCTGAATAGGCGGCCAGTCGCTTTGATGGTATTGAAAGAGGAAATGCTTATCGCACCATCGCCCGTAAATAGCCGAGCGGGTGTCGAATTTCTCTACACATGCTACGAAAACACACTTATCCTTTCTACTTAAACTGTTTTCACATCCCTTCCCAATACGTTGAAGCTATTGAGCCTTGCCCTTTTAAGCACATTCCTATGTGTATACGTTTCCCTACAAATACTTCCTCGACAAGTCAAGATTAGGTAAGTCTCTGGATTAATATTCGTTAAGTGTGCCATTTTCCTAATGGACTCATCTCCAAATCAATAAGTAATACTCGAGTAAGTAAGTACATGGGCACTCGAAGTGTCCAAAGATCAAAACGAATATTCCGAAGGCAATCACACTCTGGTGATATCATTACCACTTTATACCCTTCTCGGATTGGGAAAGCTAATGGTTTGGAACAATCCAGGGTGGTTAAAATAAATCGACGACATTCCATTTCCTGCTGAAAACGCGCCCTCATGATCCGTTTTAAAAATTGAATTCGCTTTATCTAGTTTATCAAAGTCTTCATTAGGACAAGACTGAATGAGTGGGTTTGTTATTGAAAAGGTAAAACATTGCATCAATGTCAAAGATGCCTTTATATCAATCGCAAAGAAATACCTATACACTTTGTTTTATTAGATTACGTGTGACTAGTTAGTCAAACGTTTTAAACCTACAATATTAAATACAAGGCAAGTAGCTAGCTACTTATTTATATAACTGAAAGTGATGTGGGTTCAAGGCGTGTCCCAGAAATGAAGGAAAGGGATCATTAAGTTGATTATCTTATATATCTTACATTCGTTCTATAAATTCTTTCGAAATATTAAGCACAATAAGCAAAAAATATATACAGAGTATTTAAAAAATCGTACCTAATATTTTATATTTCGAGATTTCAGGAATAGGTACTAATTTTATTTAATCTACTGCGTTTATCCAATATATTTATTTTATGTGAGGAGCTATCGCTAGGCATGAATAAAAGATTGACAATGTCACACCAAAATCCAGCCTATTAATAAAAACCGAATCGCTAAACTGAAGTGGCAGTGGGCGGGGCACATTGCGCGTAGAACCGATGGCCGTTGGGGTGGGAAGGTTCTTGGGTAGGCCCCCCACAAGGTGGACTGATGACCTGGTGAAGGTCGCAGGAGTCCGCTGGATGAGGGTGGCGCAAGATCGGTCATTGTGGTAATCATTGGGGGAGGCCTATGTTCAGCAGTGGACGTCTTTCGGCTGATATGATGATGATGATGAATAAAAACCGTAATTATTCGAAAACGTCTGGCCCGATTAAGTATATACGAAATAGTTCGAGTTCGATTTAATTCTATAATATATTCATGATAGTTTTGATATTTTATAATATATTCATGATAGTTTTCATATTTTGGACCCACGGATCAAAAGTTGTAATATACTTCATAAGCTAATCTTCGGACTACATATGAAATGGTTCATATGGTTGTGTTCACTTTTTTATTTTTGATTGGAGTACCTTCGTACAGACAAGAATGTACGAGTATGAGAATCCACTGTACAAATGTACCCCAATATTTTCGCTTAGCGAGACTATTGTAATTTCCAAGTTATGTCGTCGATAACAAGAAAAAAAATTGTAAATAAATACAGATAGTTGAGAACAGAACTAATACTGTGGTAAAAAATAATTTGTACGAAGTACGAAGATACATTTACGCGTATGGGGCGCTTTCGTACAATTTTTATTTTTCAGGAAAAGCAATCTGACGTTGTTATCCTACTTTGTATTAGTAGTTAGTAAAAACAACGGTATCAAAATCATTTATGTTTATTCTTTATAAGGCAGCGTTCGTTTCAGGCCAGTGCGTTATAATAAATACCTTACACAATTAGTTAGTGATTACGAACGTACAAGTTAAGCATATGACACGCACACGATAACCATGAATTTGAATGCATAAATTATACTTTGTACCTATAATTTAACAGTGATATACATTTTATGAAAACAATATCTCATTTTGATTTTCTTTCCGTTTTGTTCAAGTTTATTGTTTAAGTTTGAATAGCTGTGTTTGTAAATTATACCTACCTAAATAATTTTAGATTCAAAGCCTTGGTTTATCCTGGATTTCCATCCCGATTTGTCATATATTAGGTAGGCACTTCCTAAACCACACATCTATAATTTTAAATTCAAACCGTACTACCTACCAATTATATTGAACGTGAGACAAGCACCAATAATCTCGTCTCGAGTAAATGGATTGTAAATTCCGTTTGATAACAATTAACATTTAACAAGCAAAGTTGGGTGGCAAGTTAAAATCTCGTGTTTCGACGTTATTTGGCAAATTAATTCGGCAACTTTCTACCAGCACGCGAGAGAAATATGTTTATACGGAGTTTGGTACTTTGATAATTTGTTAAGTGTGGCGTCAATTCGTCACATTGTAAACCTCTTAAAAAGTTTGTGAACGTTTAGCTTAAGATTATTAATACGAGTACTAAACACGCTTTATAATTTTAAGATGTAACAGGGCCCATATTAACGATGTTTTGACGGCAGCTCATGACAACCCATGCTTCAAAGATTTTCTTTCAGCGTACCTAACTCCTTTACCACCGTTAATATGGAGGTAATACTCATATCATCATGCATTTCAAAGCATTGTTACAATTAGGTATTGCAATTAAAGGTTCTGGACATTTTAATATTACGAGCTAAATTATGCTAATTTTCTTTCTACTTAAATTGCTGTTATTGAATTAGAGTATTTCATATTATCAGTGCCTACCTACATATATAACATCAGCACACGTCATTCAATTTTGACTTCACTTATCGTCCCAGCGTTGTAAGATTGCAAACTAGTCAAACTACATAATACGGAATCAAAGTGTTTCAAAACGTACTCAATGTAGATAACATCACTTTCATACTTTAATGCTGGTTTCCGTTACGTTACACCAATAATGGGGGCCGTCACGTTATGACATTATTTATACTAAGGACTATCTAAGGACTATCTCAGCAGTAGCCTTACCACAGAACTAAAATGACAAAGAACGATTGACAACGATTAAAAGCATAACCAAAAACGAAACGCCAATGTGTGCGTAAATTTGTCTATGTGTGGTCAGGAATAGGGTTGCCTGTTACAACAGACCAATTATCTATCGATGTCCGACTGTTTTATCGACAACATGTACCTATCATAGATATTCATTACCTTAGTTATTTTGCTATAAGGTTTAACCTTTAGTATGCGTTAGCGTCAAGCAATTCAAACAAGTTTTAACTTTGACGGCTATTTAACCATTAAACTTTATAAGAGCAACTATTCTTGTATACACGGTGTTTTTATTTCCGTTAAATTGGACAGGTTACAGTATGGGAAAAACAGAAGTTACTGGAGAGGAGTCATTACTGGAGAGGTAGGGAAATAAGGGCTAAGCGTGCTGCAAATAAATGGGTAAAAAGACTAAAAAGCCGCAAGCAAATACTCATGACACTTCTATGACGTCATACGTAAAGTTAAAGAGAGAAAAGTATAGTTTGACAGTACGGTACTCTTTTCTATGACTGTCAAAATATAAGGAAAAAGTTTACGTCATGCTCCCCGGCAGAACCACCTGAAGTTTAATAAACATGAATATATAAAAAAAAATCTACATTATATCTACAAAATTCTACGACCAGTTGGAAAAATTCTACATGCCTAGTTTTTTTATAAACCTTGTTGTAAAGTGGTTCTGCCGCAGAGCATCTTCCCAGCAGAACCACTATGATATTTTTCTTATTACAAGTACCATTGACGCATTTATGATACCAAATAATTCTACATCAATTCTACAGGTATCTAGTATACTTGATCTCTCATTTTATTTTGTATACACGATGTTACGACATTTCGAAAATTTTACTATAAACAATTCTGAGCGCCTGCACACAAGATTAAAGACGTAGTTTCAGTTGATTACACATTAATGAGACACATGTTCAGATTAATATGACAGATAATATGTACACATATTTTTTATTGGTGAATCTGTTCAGATGCATATGTACTTTTCTATGCTCATTTTTTTTTGAAGCCTTGGATTTGCTCATATATTTATGAACTCGACTGTACCTACCGATACATAAATACGTATTCGGCCTGAAAACCCTCGTATCCCGGCTTCTGCAGTAATGTACTATTCTTATTAATTCAATAACAGTAAGAATTAAGCCACTCGTTTCTAAGAGAAATTAATTATATTTAAACTAAATAACTTCACTTCACTTTAACGGAAAAAACACACTAGTAGGTATAACACAAAAAAAAACACAAAAGATAATAAGGTCATTTAAGTTATTTAAATACACATTTGTGTTCAAAATCTAGTATCATGATAGCATTGTAAGAAATAGACTGATTGGGTACGTTTATCGAACAAATATCGATATTGGTAGTTCAACATTTAGTCGAGCTCTAGCGTAGCGTAAAAAATTATATTTTTACACAAAATATCCTTTAATATTAACTATTGTGATAAATTATTAGCTCACAGTGATAGAACAACTAACAATTAATGCTACAATTTGATAATTCACACAATGAATGCTACTAAATAGACAAAATATCGTTTGAAAACAATCAACCGGCACATCATATTTACCTGTGAAACGAGTGTTTGTCGTTATTTCTGTAGTGGGCAACAAGGCAATCATTTACACAACACGACACCATATTGATTTCATTATCTGTATAAATTCCTTCTTATAAGTTTTAATTATAAAATCACTTTTAAAATATCAATCTCCGTCGACCAGGCTGATACGGCTGATATGTCACTTCCAAAGTGGTTATGCTTTTGGGATTGTTGTCTATCTTTTTCGCACTCGTGTAATACTCATATAACTGGTGGCTTCCCTTTCACACGCTTCCTTTCTCTATTAAGCGCTAGCGCGGATTCTAACTTTATGAGCCTTACGATGGTTCCGTGTTTATCGTTTATTGACGTTGCTGTCACGTTATAACTAGTATGCAATTGCGAATGTTACACAATAAACGTCGAACCAGCATAAGTCCACTGGCCGAAACAGGATAACGAAATTACAATTAGGTATTATAGGTAACATTTTCTTGGTTTTATATCAAAAAGTACAAAAACGACACTTTAAAACATTTCACTTTAAAAATGAACTGTGAATGTTGTTATAGTATTTTGTTAAGTAAAACACAACTCTTATCTTTCTTAGTTTTATTTCTTCTAACTCTATACATTTGTGCCACAGATACGACAACCGCTGCGTTCCGTTCTCACGTATAACAACATCTTTCCCTTTAAACAGAAAAATTTCTAAATATATTTTATAATTACTTATGTACTAAGTTACAGAATGTTAATTACTTTCTAGACTCATACAATCACATACATAATCTTGAAGATATTTTGGACGTTTAATTTGCCTTCTCCGCTCCATAGACTTTGGATCTACCTCCTTGGCTTGCTCATTTATAATTTGATCTTCACGTTGTTCATCCACTGAGTTTTCTATGTGTGTCTCTCCCAGCTCAATTACTGGAGACTCATAGTCTATGGAGTCCTCCCTCGGGGCTAATATCAAATGCCATCGGTTACGCCTGAAAATACCTCTTTCAGTCATAACAATATATGATCTAGGCTCTAAACATTTTTCTTTTATTTTACCATACAGTTTCAAATCTATGATCCACACCCTATCATTTATATTTAAATCTGGCAACTTTGATGCCTTATGCCTTTTATTGTAATAACCAAACACCGGTTTCGCGGGGGCAAATATGTACTGACGTTTAATAGTGCGAGGACACATTAATCTAATTTTATTATTTGATATCGATAAAAATGTCGTACAACCGTTGTGTAATTTCAAGAATTTGAATGAAGAAGGAATTTGAGGAATTAACTATCTTTAATATTTAATATAATTTTCATAATATACAATCAACATTTTTTCTACATTTTCAGACTTTAATCTTCGTCGCCTGGGTGACAATATCCATTTTAGCCAACTAAAACTGTAGTAATTGGAGAAAATTCAAACAATTTATAGTTTTGATGAATTTCTGTTTTATGACTCAGTTCTATTTCTTTTCCGGATACTTTTTTCTTGCGTGGTATTTTTAGCCGCCTTAAGAAACAAAAAGGTAGATTTAATCGATCGGAATACAAAATAATGTTGCTGTAGGTACTAGATGAATTATTCAACAATTCAATGGTTGTCAAAAGTGACTCGACACAGTCAATGTCAGATATCGGTTGTTTATAGTTGCGATACGTATGAATGAAAGACGTTTGCACATAGTTAAACGTATTCCAACTTAGCCATTAGTTTAGTTATGATAATGATGGTTAAAAAATATTTTTATGGATATCGATAAACTAAGTCGATATTTAATGAATCACTAGCACTGGTACATTTTTGCCCCCGCGAAACCGGTGTTTGGTAATAACATGCATCTTTATGCCGTTTTAGACCACTTTCTTCTGTGTATTTATTACTTATTAGTACAGGTTTATTTAATCTACTAGGTATGATAGGCAAATTATCTCTTAATTTCCTATTAAACATTAGTACGGCGGGACTGTAGCCAGACTCCAATGGGGTGTTCCTGTATACCAGCAATCCTAAACAGACATCCTCATTTTTAGCCAACAAAGATTTAGCTATTTTTACTCCTGATTCTGCCAAGCCATTACTCTGAGCATAATAAGGACAACTTGTTATTGCCTGAAATTCACATTCCTTTGCATATGCTTTAAATTTGGATTTAAATTGGGTGCCACAATCAGTTTTAACTACTTCTGGAAAACCATATCTGGCAAAAGTTTCCTTACATTTTGAAATTACACTATCCTCTGTTAAATCCTTTAAACCAAATATTTCTAAGAACCTTGAATAGTAGTCTATCATTACTAAATACCAAACATTATTGTATTTAAATAAATCCATTCCTATCTTTTGCCAAGCTCTATCTGGAACCTCTTCCACCACCATCTGTTCTTTATGATTTACACGACTTTGTATACATTTTGGGCATTTTGTCACAATATCTTCAACGCTCTTTGACAATCCTAACCACCACACCGATTGCTTAGCCCGTTCTCAACACTTTGAGATTCCTAGATGTCCGGTATGTATCCTAGCTAACACCTCGGCTTGTAATTTTTCTGGCACCACAATTCTAGAGTTGTATAAGAGCATGTTATTTTCCACAGTAAAGTTATTTCTATGTTGGTAATACATTTTTAAATTATTTTCTAATTTATTTTTACTTGGCCAGCCTTGAATAGTATATTTTACCAGTTTTATATGCGTGGCGCTTTCTTCTTGTTCTATTTTTATTTTGTTGAACATATCATTTGACAAAGATTCACTAAAACATAGGTAAATAATGTTGTCTGAAATGTTATCACTACTCTGTTTATCTACTGACCGCAAAGGGTTCCTAGAAAGGGCATCAGCCACTGATAAATCTTTACCTGGAGTGTACTTAACTCTATATCTATATCGCATAAGCTTAAGCCGGAACCTAAGCAATCGGGGTGTGAGGTCATCCAAAGATTTTGTTTGCAAAATTTGTAAAAGTGGTTTATGATCTGTTTCTAACAAAATGTAAATTCCTATTACATAATCTTTGAACTTTTCTACTGCCCAGAGAAGAGCTAGACATTCTTTTTCAATTTGTGCATAATGTTTTTCAGCCTCTGTAAGAGTTCGGCTTGCATAACCCACTACTGATCTAAGGCCTGTAGAATCTTCTTGCATTAACGCTGCATCAAGTCCAAAGCTACTACTATCAGCTGATACAATAACCTGCTTTGTTGGATCAAAATGTGCTAAAACAGGTATTTTTTATAATTTGTCTTTTAATTCTCTAAAGGGTGATTCCTGAGCCATTCCCCAAATGAACATATTATTTTCTTTTAACAATGAATGAAGAGGTGCTAAAATATGTGATTTGTTTGGTATGAATCTGCCCACAAAATTTGCCATACCTAGGAATTGCAGCAATTGAGTTTTGTTGGTAGGCGTGTCAAACTCACTAATTGCTCTTATTCTTTCTGGGTCAGGCCTAATGCCCTGTGCACTCACTACATGTCCCAGGTATGATATTTCCTGAACCTCAAATATACACTTTGATTTATTTATTGTAATACCTTCGTTTTGTAATCTTCTGAGAACTTCCCTTAAAATGTTATCATGACTTTCTAAATTTTCCTCATAAATTAATATATCATCCATATGAATTGCTATGTCTAAATCCTTAAAAAGGTTATTAAACTTCATTGAGAAATACTCAGGTGAAAAATTAAGTTCAAAAGGCATCCTATTGTACATATATCTGCCGAAGGGAGTTATTAAAGTAGTAAGTTTCTTTGACTCTTCGTCATGTGGGATTTGATGAAACCCTGAAGTAGCATCTATTTTTGAAAAATATTTAGCTCCTCTTAGCTTTGCTAATGTGTTTTCCACTTTAGGTATTGGGATAATGGTAAATGGTAAATGCTTTTGATGCTTTTATTAACTTTAGTGTAATCCCCACAGATTCTTATCTCATATCATTATCATTTCTATACACAACTACTATAGGAGAAACAAAATCTGTAGGCTCTTCTACTGGGCTTATAATACCTAAACTTTCTAATTTATCTAACTCCTCCTTTACTTTTGGCATCAAGGGTATAGACACATTCCTAGCTGTGGCCTGTACATAGTATTGGGAATTATCTATTAATTCTATATGAAACTTATCTTTAAATACTCCCAAGTTATTAAAAATGTTGGGAAACTCTTTATCTACATTGACCTGGCTCTCGGTGGTTACATGATTAATCCCCTCTGCAGACATAGTATATAGAGATAGCAATTTCATACTGTCTATTGCTGGTCTTCCAAGAATAGCATTTTTTAATCCCCTTATTATAAAAACTTTACCAAAGTACACTTTATTCTTATATACTAACCTCAAATGAGATGTACCTATCACTTTTAACACTTTCTCATCAGGTCCTCTCACTATGTCTTTAGATTGCACAAGCTGGATTTGATGGGGCTGGATTTGGTCCTCTGGAATCGCTGTTACATCTGCGCCTGTATCGATAAGGAAGTCCATGTTACTTAAATGTGTCCCATTATTATACACAGTCACTTCGATTAAATATTCATTGTCAACATCACCCACCTTGAACACTGTATTATTAGAGCGGCTTAAGTTAGCAAAATGTCCCATTCTACCACATTTGAAACACTTCACTCGAAGCGCAATGCATTGATTCTTAGGGTGCCTAGCTTTTCCACAAAACCAGCAGCTCTCTTTGATGGATTCTTTGTTTTCTGCTTTCACACGATTGACTTCTAGGTCTGCTGCTTGCTGATGCATAAGTTGACTTTCATCCTTTTGCATTTCTGCTTGTTTACAAATTGTAACGGTTTCTTTTAATTGCAGATCACTCTTTAATTATAATCGTTCACTGGTTCTTTTGTCTAATATCCCTATTATTATTCTGTCCCTGATCAATTCTTCTTTTAAGTCTTTATATTCGCAAGTAGCGGCCAATTTATATAGCTCCGTCACATACTGCTCTATTTTTTCCCCTTCTTTTTGATTTCTGATATTAAATTTATACCTCTCAAATACCACATTCTTTTTCGGTTGAAAATAGTTAGTAAAACTTTCCAACGCTCCTGCATAACTTAGGTCTTTATCAAATTGCAGGATGATGTCCTCCGCTTGATCGCCCATACAGTATAGAAGACAATCTAGCTTTTCTTTTTCCTCTCTCTTGTCATTTCCTGAGAGAGTCGTGTATCTCAAGAATCTACTACTCCATTTGTACCATTCTGCTGGAACAAATGTAAAATTTTCTGGCGGAGGAATACTCGCAGCCGCCATTTTCCCGGCGTGGCCTGTCTTGGATGTGCCCGCTGGAGGATCATTCGCGCCCTCTCCCATTTCTAAATTCTTTATTTATTTATGTTTTTCTACGTATTTACTCACTTCTTTTTGCTTGATTTACCGCTGCCACCATGTTATAGTATTTTGTTAAGTAAAACACAACTCTTATCTTTCTTAGTTTTATTTCTTCTAACTCTATACATTTGTGCCACAGATACGACAACCGCTGCGTTCCGTTCACACGTATTACAACAAATGTGAAATCGGATATTTGTCTTATTTATTAAACCCTCGTGTGCGACGAATATTTTTTTTCTTATAGTTTTCCCGTACACGGATCCATGCTCCAGCATCATACGATGGGTTAGTCAGAGATCGTCCTTATCTCTCGTCTAGTTCAATATGTAGGTTAGAAAAAGGCAGAAAGCGTTGACATTAACTAACCGGACGACATCGCATAAGTATTACGTCTCATACAAATACCTGCGTTCATGTAATATTTTTTGCTTCTTACGATCTCAATAATACGCTGTTAAAGTTATTTGGTTTCTTTGTGTTACACTGCGTATACGATACGGATGTATAGTTAAAGAAGAAGTGCGACAAATATGTATACACAAGCTTGTTATTATTACTATAAGGTCTGTATACAAACATGTGTTTTGCACTTTGTCCGCATTTGGATTTTTTACCTTGACTGTATACTTATTATTGGAAGAAAATAAAATAACGACTTTACTTACGACTCTATTTGTAAATTGTATATTTACTCCGCCAGCTGTTTTTCCGTCGCATAGCATAACTACTTAGTTATTACTAGTACATACATAGCTTTATTTATACTATATATAGGCCAAAAACAAAAGTGGCCGGTGAACGA
>JALPQI010010601.1:0-31129 GCA_025490895.1 Thaumatotibia leucotreta
CCTATGTATATTGCAGTGCATACTCCATTTCTTTAAACCTTTCATAAAGTCGCATTTTCTTTGATTGATTTTTCAAACAAACGAATACATAGTTTTTTTTTTACATAGCGTTTTTACATAGCTATATTAAAAATGAGAAAGAAAATAGTATGATGGTCCTTACAGGATTAACTATGTACATTCTTTTTGCAACCGATCGTTATCAGACCCAGTGTCGTAACCAAGGGGTCCCCCCCTTAGAGCAAGGGGAGCTCGTGGGCGCCTAATTAGGGGGGTGCAAAATCGGCAGAAAAAAATTCTTTATACTTGAATAAATTATTATTCTTATTTAATTCCTTAATTAAATTAATTAATTGAATTTCTTATCGAATAGTACATTAGAAGCTACAGCCCTAGAGGCTCGTGAATTCCCTAGATCGTTGGGTTCAGTTTTGGTTCGGGCCACAAACACTTGTGTCGCATCGTAAGTAGGTATACAATTGCGTAACTTGCTTTGCTAATCAAGTGACACTTACCTATGTAATTAGAGGTGATGTCATCAGTATTAGGTGTTACTTTTGAAAAAAGAAACGGAGGGGGGTGAAGTGTTGACGTTACAGGAGCAGAAATGATACTCAAAGTGGTTCGTGGTAGAATGACCTTTATTTAATAGAAAGGGTTTCCTTGTATAGTAATTGAGTTCCATATGGTGAAGGTTACATGATGAAATAGAAAGCATACATTACTAACATGGGTCATCACCCATGGTATAATGGGTCGTTAATACTATATCTTAGTGTGTGTGCTGCACTCAGCCGCATCTATTTATACAGTGTGTAAAAGACATCGTTACTGAAACCTTTACACCCTTTATACCTACTGTACAGGGGGGGAGTAAATTTGGGGCCTGCCCTGGGCTTAGTTAACGCTAGTTGGGCATTTTCACTTTTAGGGCCATCCAATTAGCTTAATTCTCACAAAAAAGTTAACTTCGATGTCAGTTTTGTAACGACAATCACGCATTAAATATTAACAAAAATATTTTTTATCATTTAGTCCAGAAAGAATACGCCTTTATGCAATATAAATATATGAATAAAGTGGATTTACGTAAATATTTCATGCTTAATTGTCGTTACAAAACTGACATGGAAGATAACTTTTTTGTGAGAGTTAAGCTAATTGGGTGTCCCTAGAAATGAAAATGCCCATACTTACTGTTCAGAGGGGGGGGATTAAATTTGAGGCCTGCCCTGGGCTTAGTTAACTCTAGTTACGGCCTAAATTGAGAGTAATCCGTCTATTGCAGCATGAATGGCGAGCTGCGCATATACGACACGCGCAAGATGGCCGCCGCGCTCGACACCGTGCGCGCGCCCGCGCCGCTCGCCGCCATCGACGTGCATCCGCTGCTCGACCTCGTCGCCTGGTAACTTGTTGCAATATATTATTGTGTATATGTATAGTCCATTTCAAATACGAAGGCCCGATGTCACTCGAAACATTTGTCATTTAATTGGTCCACTACAAATTGGCACATGTTATACATCGATGTATGCAAAAAATATCACGCCACAAAAGGATATTGCCAGGTAATAATCTTTGTAAGGCCTGGGAAACGACAAATGATAGTTCATCATTCAGATAGATCATCAAAACACAACAATCACCTATGTGAGTGTATGTAAACTTTTAATGATAAAAAACATTTGTCGGTTACCAGATGGTAAAGATGGCCATAATATGATAGCGGATTTTGATAATAATCGATATCTGAAATGTCAAAACGTTCCAAGTTATGAACTTGAGTTCAAATTTGCACAAAATGGTTGGCACCTTGAATTTATTTAGTTTGAATCCGACCTTAATAAAAATCGGTATCTTAGGATCCAAGGGGGTTTTTCATAACGATTTTGAGGTAGATACAAAAAGTGAGAAGCTATCACATCTAAAGTTTCAAGAACTTTGATTTAATATTGATAAAAATCAATACCGAGAAGATAAAAAGTTCTTCATATGGAATTTGAAGTCATAATTGCAAGAAAAGTTCACCATCTTGAATTTAGGTCTTAAGTTTAATACGACCGTGATAAAAATTGATAGAACGCGGCCGAACCGCGGGTAAAAGCACCATCCGCCACACTTAAATCGGTTAAGGCAAACGCGTGATAATCACGGGAAAACATTAACACGCAATGAATAGATATTAGTACGCGGGCGAAGCCGCGGGTAACTACTTGCTCATGACTCATGACTGTCTATGTATTTAAGTATCTATATGTATATCGTCGCTTGGTACCCACAACACAAGCCTTAATTGTGCTTACCGTGGGACTAGGCTAATTTGTGTAAGATGTCCCAAGATATTTATTTTATTTATTTATTTAACATATAGTCTATATAGGATGGAACGGAACGACGATCCTTCCCGCTACCGACCGAGTCTACCAACCATTACGATGAACTTTCAGTATTTAAATCTTAATTTTATATAAAGTAGTAACTTTCATTATAAACTACGAAACCTTTGTTTTATATTATGTAGTGATAACATAATGTTGTTACAGCGGATCAGTGAACCAGTCCATCAGCCTGTACGACCTGAACGGGAACGCTTTGAACACGATCAAGTCCCACGAGGGCTTCATGGGCATGGGTACCCGCATCGGCCCCGTCTGCTGCCTCGCCTTCCACCCGCTCAGGTATGCACTCCACTGCTGGACATACAGGATAATGCTTTATTCACCGTTCAAATTTAAAGATTCATGATCAAATTTTTGTTTCTCGAATCGGATCATCAAAAATGTTCATCATATGACCTCAGAATAAACCTCCTAAAGTTTGACTGGTTAATAAAAAAACACCCTGTATATTTCTCCTATCACATAGACGCATTAAGGTGTATTCAGACCAAACGAGCATTCGCTATTCTATCCCCCGCTCTACGAAATCAACGAATCACGTTTTGTGTAACGATCGAATTTCGTAGAGTAGGGGGTTAAAATAGCGAATGCGCGTTTGGTCTGCATACACCTTTAGGAGGTAATGCCTAAATATAATCCCCACACTGAGCAAACGGGTTGACAATCGTAGTAATGTGTCCACTATATATAATGGTTCTGACGGAAGATCAGCGCTGTGTACTCTCGAGTCTATAGCATGTATGCTGAGTCAGCGCCAATTCTATACCACAACATATGACTCCAAAGAGACCATAATCACTACGCTTTACACGGGTAAGTAATACGAGATATAAGAACGAATTATAAAATGGCCATATTATATATGCTCACATTGTATAAAAATGATTGTATAATGTTCAGTGGATATAATGAACGAAAGATATAATTTCAAAATATCTATTTTTATTAAGTATATCGCTACTGATATACAGAGTGTTTTTTTTAAGTGGGACAGTAAGAAATCGGAAACTAGAAGATACAAGGAAACTGTCTTAGGAGACGGAGTTGGGCCTTAAAAAACTTAGACCCAGCGCTATGGACAGCTTCCACAAACCCGTCATTGAATACGTCCACATCATCGCCTAGGCAATGGCAACGGTTTTGGAGTTCCAGCTGAAAGCTCTCGGGATTTTGGAGATGGGGTGCAGGACGGAGCGTAGACTTCATCAGTCGCGAGCGTTCTAGCTTATTATCATCAACCGGATATGTTATATTGCGCCTTGTTTTTTGATATTCTTGTACCGCACAGGGTGTCTACCTATTTAAACTTCATTGACCGTATAGCATATATTGTTGTGCAGTGCATTCATCCTTACTTGTCTTATCAATTATCATGTAAACAAACAAAACGTCAAAGATGATCAAAGATAATCACTAGTGATTACTGATTAGGAATGTCGAAATAATGAAACGTCAGCGGTAATTTCACTATTTACGTAAATAGAGGATTATCGATTTTGCGTCGTCTGTTAGGAAGAGAATTAATTAAGTAGTACAATATTATATCAAAAACATATTGAAATCAACTACAACAATTTTGGTAAATTACTGCAATTTATTTTAATTGCATTTTTTCCAAGTTGTACTTTAAGTATTAATATCGATATATTGTCCTGCCAACATTACGGTACATAGACAATCGCAATGTCAGATGTCATGATGGTTATCCGACCGCAACGGCGTTTATTGACGAAAATCTTTACAGAAATGATATTTTTCAGTGCTTTTTTGCGTGATTATGATACTTTGCAAGTTTTTTTAAGTATGCAACAACATTTGACGTGATGATTATTGTATAATTGCAGAGAAAAATGTGATAATGTTTTTCAAAAAGTGTTTGTTTACATGATAAGACAATAAGGATGAATGCACTTTAGTTTGTAACTAATATGTATATGTGTAGATGCGCGCTGGGCGTGGGGTCGAAGGACTCGATGGTGTCGGTGTACGTGGGCAACAGCCAGGAGCGCCGGTGACACTCAGGTAATTAATCATTCATTTTTTTATTACCCTGGTTTAGTATCCCACTGCTGGGCAAAGGCCTCTTCCTCCATTCGGCCCGGTCGTCACATTTCTCCCGCAAATTTGGATAGAATCAAATTGTCAGCCTTCGTAGCTTAGTTGATGACACTGCCGACTAAGCTGGAGGTACCGGGTTCGAATCGCGGAGATTTTTTGTGTTTTCGCAAATATTTATGAACCTTGGTTGTCGTTGCCTATGTATATAAATAATATATTATTATTAGCCTTGAAAAACGGAAAAAAATCCATTTTATTTTTCAGAAGTTTCTGAAGCTTTATTTTACTGTTTTTTTTTTCGAGATTATAACGAAATAAAAAAACAGTGATTATGTCATTACAATAACATAATAATATGATATTACTGTGACGACTGAACTGTAACCAATAACAATAGCAAAGTGACAGTGATAAGTAACCGATTCTTGCGGTTCTTTCCGTTCTTTTCTCGGAAAAAATTAAGCGAATAAATCCTTAAAAAAGCTGGTATAGAGATGGGATTTTTTCCATAAATGTTCAAAGGTATGTAGTATGTATCTATGTATTATATAATGCAGTCGATTAGTACCCTTAACACAAGCCTTCATTTATGGAAGAAGCTCACATGAAATTTATATGTCATCATCATCATCTCAGCCATAAGACGTCCACTGCTGAACATAGGCCTCCCCTCTGGACCTCCATATGTACCGGTTAGATGCGACCTGCATCCAGCGTGTCCCGGCGACCTTCATAAGGTCGTCTGTCCATCTTGTGGGTGGATGTCCTACGCTTCGTTTGCCTAGCCCATATTTCTACCGAATCGAAGTCTTTCTCATAGTCCACAAACGCTAAGCATAATGGCAAGTTATACTCCTCGGTCTTCTGTATAATTTGCCGCAGCGTATGTTTGTGGTCTATGGTACTATAGCCTTTTCGGAATTCAGCTTGTTCGGGAGGCTGGAACTGCTGGAAGTCATCAAGTCTGTATTCGAGACGGTTCGTGATGAATTTATAATATTATGTATTATTTATTTAATGAAGGATGTTGTTGCAGGAAGGCGCGCCACGTGGGACGCAATGCAACGCTAGCGAGACGCGCGGCGTTACTTGTTAAGTTAGATGCGTTCTAATGTCCACTCCCATGTCCACTACTTTGTACACTCGCTGAACATCCACTGAAATGGCCTGCCTACATGTGTCCTACCCAAATCCATTTTTAAACTCTGTCCCCCTTATTCATAAACGTTTGTGAACTTAACAAGCCGCTAATAATTGTTTGTCCCTTTCGGTCTTAACAATGTGTCCATAAAAGCAAAAGGGACATACAATTATTAGCGGCTTTACTAACGTTTTACTTTACTACCTAATGAATTTTGTATGGGCAGTCTTCAACTCACTATTATAGATTTTATTTTGTATTACTCATTGGAGTTATTCATACCTATTAATTGGCTAGGGTTCTACCCTTGCTTGAATGTACCGACAACCAACGTTGAGGGTACATTCAGATATTTGCAATCTTATTTATTACCGTACTATGTGTTCCAATCGCCATCAGATATATCGTATCGTCCGTAGCGTTCCAAAATTTCTGAACACGCATAATATTACATTTATATGTAAAGGCGTGTTCATATATTTTTGAACGCTCCGGACGCTACGATATATATGGCGTCTCCATCTATAAAATGTAATGCCATATATCGATGACGTCACGCCGCGTTCTCAAAAGCTTGTAACTTATAATACACGTGGAAAACACTTTTTAACACTATTAATTAGATATGGGACCTATTGCATAACAAATTACAACTAATATTACAAGCGGAAGTCTCTTTCTAGTAAGAAAGCTAGAAAAGAGACTTCCGCTTGTGTAATTTGTTATGCAATAGGCCCAAGGACTTTCGCTTGTATTACAAGTTACAAGCTTTCGAGAAATAGGCCTCTGGATAATTGCATACGGGGCCTGTAACTGTAAGTTGAGTGATGTTTAATCAGCGTAATTAATTGTGTTAATAAATAGCGAGCAAAGTAGTGGACAGAGTAGTTGTTACGAATTGGTGCTACGGTATAGTATACACGACCGCACTGCGCGACGCAGCGGGATATGTCGAGTTAGTTCACCTAAAATAAATAAGATAACAGACCAGGACATACAAACTATATTTTATTAATATAATTATAGATAGTTCCACGAGAGTTGAGGTCACGCACATATCAACATGTCATGTAAACACACGGGGAATTTGAAATTAGTGTTCTTTTTTCGTACTGACAGCAAACCCAATTGCAACTGTAAGATCGACCAAAAAGTTTGTTCAAGGGATTTGCTTCAACATTTTGACGCAAGTCATTAATTCATTCACTACATTTTTTGCAATTAGTACTTCATTTGGATGTGTGTGTAATCATTCACCTCAACTCTGGTGAAATTATATTATAACACCAGTCTATTTCGCGGCTACGTTACATACTGTCACAGTAATCTGGATAGCCCTATCTCTAAAATGAACAGGATGCTTAGCCAAGTTGCCAATCGCTAGCGCTTAGTAGCGTATCGCAGTTTTCCCTCTCGTGTCACTCTTTCATATTAGTGCGACAAAGACAGTTAGCTGCCTTTCGTTTACGATTGACGATTAAGCGCTAGGACCCACTTGGCTAAGGACCCTGTACAGTGAAGAATAAAAATATAGACGCCAGTAAAAAGTAAGAAACATGTACATGTCATAGCATAACTTTCCGTTGGAGTGTGTCGATGGCAGTAGAAAGGTTTAAAAAGCTACTGTCAATGTTAATGGGTCTTTATAAGTTCGTTGTAGGTATTTGTGCCCCGAAAAAAGGTTATTTAATGAAATTCTTTTAATCTACATTTTAACACATAACATAATGGAACATTGAGATAGGTAAGGTCAGTGTGGGTAAGTTCGGCAATTCCGGTATTGTAAGGAAAGTCCGTCATATGTGTCTTATATGTATTGTTGATTTAGGGGTGGAAATAAGTTGGTAGACGGATTTACCTGATAGACGGTCTTACCCGCATTGACCTTAATAGAGTTTTTCTCATTGACAATTTTCTGCAACGAATTTTAGAATGACTTTAGTAACAAAATTTAACACTGTCAAGTTTTAGGTAAAACTAACTCTACATATTCTGACTGTCTATGTAAGCTTTATACGCTATATATAGTGAATTTAGCATCTACCGCCGAGGTTCGCCGTCTCTCTTACTCATAATGGTATTGGCTTTGATAAAGAGAGACGGCTTCTTACGGCAATTTAAATCAATAGTTGGCAAACGGCCAAAAACCGCTTTTATAAAGCAAAACGCTTTAATTTATAATGAACAGACATTTTTTTTATTTGCGTTCTGCAATGTTATTTTGTTTACTGTGTTCGGTTATAATTGGATTAAGTGCTTTTATCATGAGGCCGCTAGAGCGTCTACTTAAGGGCCCTTTCATAATTGTGATTTGCAAGCGAGTTGAAAGCGAAGCGAGCGTGCAACTAGTGCCTACGTCGCGTGCCTGTAACCAATTCGCCGAGTGCGTCGCTTTTTCGCCGCTTGCAAATTGCAAGTGTGATAAGGCCCTAAGGGGTTTCCACACTTGCTGTTATACTTTATATACATATAACAATATTTACATCTTTGACTCCGTATATCTTTATCTTCCTCCTTCTTTTTTATCTTTTATCTCTCTTTGAACTTATAGCTTTATTAAGTTATTTATGATATTTTCTTCGGTGACCGTCTTTATCCGTTTTGTTTCATAAGTTATTTATGATTTAAGACGTGATTTTACCATTATTTATGTACTGCTGAGGAACCACTGTGTAGAGACTTGTGGAAATCAAGGGGAAAAGCCTTTGCCCAGCAGTGGGACGCTCTTCCAGGCTATTAAAAGAACTTTGTCGTGTAAACTACGAAGGCCATAGTCAGGTATCCAGTCCCTCTTTAAATCTATTTGACCCGTTTTTTTGTGATGATTATGATTTGAGTATCCAATATTATGGCATTGTTGCAAATCTCATCTTCACTGAGTAATAAGAATAGCTATGGCAAATACCACGTTTTAAATCAAAGTAACAATGTATATGACCATGTTAGTTTAAAATTATGTAACATTGTTACATAACAGCCAGTGTAGGAGCACCATTATACTCGTATATTGTGGAAGCGAGATGCAATGAACTCATGGTAATTTATTTTTTACATAACGGTTTAAATGTATACTTATATTTATTTTATTTACCTCTTTGCCGATATGGCAAGAAACAAAACGAGTATTTTCTTTGAAATACACTCAATTATCTACATTACGCCACTTCGTAGTTTGTTACTACTAAGCGAAGTTTCATTAGATATGGTCGTACACATATTGTAAAGCAAAATTTGCTTCTCCTGTGGACTATTTCTATAATTCCACCAAGTACTGTCTTATCACTCTTGTGCTAAAGGTGCAGATATACCTATTATATTATAAAGGCTTTTTATGTTTCACTTTTTGAAAGCCTTGAGTAAAAATATTGTGTTACTGACGATACGCCAAAGACCGATATATAAGCCACAGACCAATTTAGACCTGCACGCACGTGCGTAAAGTACAGAATAAGTTTTCACACTTGACGTGACATCAGAGTAACTCTTCTATTAACGCAGCGTCGAAAAGGTTAAGGCTTCAATCATTATTTTTAGATATGGGCCGACTAGTCGGGAACGCTGACTATTCGGCACCATTAGTCGACAACTAGTCGGCAAAAAATTCCGAATATTACCATAAATCCTACGAAATCTTACTAACAAATGCCCGAGATCTCAGTTTATTACGGAAATAACTATTTGTTTTCTGAATACTTCAAACGAAATACGCCGGTACACAAAAACGTAAACAAAACTTGTCACAACATAAACGCGTGGCACATGAAGCATCGGGCGAAGCGAAACGAACATTTCCGATTGCACCCTAAAAATAGCCGAATGACTATGATCGGCATTGCCGACTAGTCGGCCGACTAATCGGCAATTTGAGCACCGACTAGTCGGCAAAACCCCTAATCGGCCCATCTCTAATTATTTTAGATTTTGTAATCCCATATTTAGAGCAAGTCCACAGGAGAGATGCAAACCATATTTTCGGTGTATGCCAATTTAGGTTAGGCGCCATCAGTGTTCAAGGGTGCTAGTTACTTCCTCTCCGCATTTTGACTCACTACTCGCATACCAGTGTCATCTGCAGAAAAAGGGGCTTTAGGTCCCTTTAACTAGAATGATTCAATATTTAACTATAGGTAACTAAACTAATAAATGAAGGATATGCGGAAAAAACATATCTAGTCATCTTAGCTAACAGTTAGCTAAAGTTCTTCAGCTAGCTAAACTTGCTAACATATGCACTTCATCAGCCTATCACAGTCCACTTACATAGGCCTCTCCTATTACCCATGCGTATGATCAAGGTACTTAATGCCTGTAATCGCCACGCTGGTTGAAAATCGCAGCCATGTGTCCACTATGATGACTTACAAATGAATGGTCTCTGACTCTTCGATCCCTTAGTAAAGTTTCTACTCACGTCAATAGGAAATGAAATTAATAGTTCATTGAGAAGTCTTTATTTTGAGATTAAAATATGAATTTCCCGAAAACGCGACATAGTTTTTCCCGCATACCCTTCAAATGTGAGATTTGAACAAAATACTAGGACTCAAGCAAGCGTCTATAGTTGCTGGCACATAAGTAGTCAATCCATCTTGTCAGTTCTATACATTTTCTAACCTGTTGAGTAGGTCTACTGGGAATAAAGACAATAATTCCGAACGTTTATCCTTCATCTCTGTCATTCTAATCAAATCGTAATTGGACTGGCTGACACAGATGCTCGATATGAACGATTTTCGATGTTCCAAGTCGACCATCCGGTTACGATATGTATTAACTGACACGCGTTGGCAAAATAGCTATTAGTTAGTTTTCCGTAATATCCTTATGTAAGTTTTGTGCAAAACCAAACAAGTTCTGCTTAAAGTGAATTTTGTGATTAGTGATTTACAGAAAGTTCCTAACACTTAATAATTAATAGATGCCATTTTTATTCTAAGTTTATGTTCACTATGTAAGCAGCTAACAGATATGTGTTCTTATTTATAATTTAGTACATACTGACGCGGGGAAGCATAATATTGAGTAGTGTGACAGACTATGTGCATGTGTATTTGCAAAGAATTAATTTTTAATATTTTATAAGTTTGTACATATGGCCGCTAGGTTTAAGTGATAAGATGAGCATTTAATGATATTGATAGATGAAATTTATGATTAGCTACATGCAGTAAGGGCAACTGAAGTATAATAGATGAACAAGTATGTAGTGATTCAAAGAAGAAAATTAATTACAAAGTTTTTGATACCAAAAATTTGAAAATACCACTACTATTTGACTAAGATTTGGTGGTGCCAGATCACCATACTCTTTGGTGCTGATACAGTGCCATAATAATATATTTTCTGTAATAGAGTTGAATAAGCAAGGTTTATATAGAAACAAAATCAATTTGACTCCACTCATCTATTGTAAATCACTTGTCTATGATTGTTGATTGAACAAAATATAGAACATTTAACATCTCTGAATAAATAAAATTTGTGGCCATACAGCTGATTACTGTTAATTTAGTAGATGTAACAGGTAACAGGCACCTGCGGGGGCAAGTGACGCGCCAACGGTTGTCTAATGATATATTGCATTTGTAAAGTTGATTTAATTAGTGGCTTTTACAAATTGTGTAATTTAATTGTACATTATACAATTTAAAATTGTTGTTGTTGAAATAAAACATGGTACATACATTTTGTTATGAATTAACCTCACCTATGTTCCTAAAATACTTGAAATCCTAACAATTTATTTTCAATATTCTCCTAATACTTGATACCTATAGGACCCTTGTAATTAAAACACATTATTTTTAGAATACTTTAATGTGACACAAAGTTCTTTGTAACCATCCTACTAACAATAATGTCCAATAAATCATCATTGCTCTTACTATCTACTTTATTCAACTTGTATGCACTTTTCAAATCCTTCAAATTGGTTAACTCGGCAAGGTCAGATATTGGACATATGTCCCCTTTTATTAGAGGTATAATATCACTGCTCTCATCTTTGGCTGGAGTTGTAATGAAACAAACAAGTAAATTAGAGTCTTTTTCAATTCCAAACTTGCTTAGACTTTGAGATATATTCTTTGTCAAAGATAAATTGTATAGAATCTCTGCATAGACCGTTCTCGTGACCATGGAGCCGTGCTTAGCCGACACCGCGGCACGGTTTGCGGCGACAACTACCTGAAAAGGGTCCAGAATCAAGCTAGGTTTGATCACAGCACAGTTCCACACTCCTTTGATAATGTTGTTTCTGATTTCTTCGACATTCTGAACGTTCTTAAAAAGATAAATTTGTAGTGTACTATTGGTCTCTGGATCGAGATCGCAAGTATAGCAATCAGACGACATTTTCTTAGATCTCTTGTTGCCTCTTAGATGTTAGAATATCCACTATATTTTGACAAAAAATGATAACAAATCCTCGACTCGACCTCGAATCAACACGAGGAATTGACATTGACAATCCCTTCTGTCAAAAGTGACAGTTGGGAGACGTTCAGAAATTAGATAAATAATTAATTTATTTAATTAATTTGCAAAACAAAACAAGAAACCGGGTCAGAAAAATGCATTCCAATTTTGAATCCAAAAAGCTTATGCAATGGTGCCTCAGAGATAAAATAGCACTGGCCATAAATACACGGCAACATATTGGCTTTAAAAAACACACTCACTTCTAAGTTTCCCATAGAAAATCTTGACACTAGCACCTATCACAATGACAAGATAATGTTTTTCAGTTCAGTCCTTATGAATAGTCGTGCCAAGCCTTGATAAATACTACCCACATATGCCTACAGAGTAAAATAGTTTAACTTGGCCATCTAACAAAGATAAACTATTTGACACTGCAGGCATTATGTCCTAGTGCACTTTAATTCTGTGAATGAAGAATGTTGTATAATGATTCTTTCAATACATATTTTTGCACTCAACTTTATTAGGTTCTAGATGGATTTATATAACTGTGCAATGACTTGTATAGAAAACCAATCATACACTTACTCTTGTATCCACAAAAAAAAAGATAGTGTAGGTAAATAAAAGTAAATAAAAACAACTATTCAACAAAAACTTTATTTACATAAATAATAAAACTATCATATTGGAGACACTTCCTATCATAAAGGTGATGTTCAATTAACCCTGTACAACATGAATACATTTATATCAACATCACATTGGTTCAGCCCTACAGTGTAATCACAATCAAATGCTAAGGCACACGGCAACTTGCTCCTTGGTATCCTCAGGAGAGGTGACTTTGTGACCAATAGTCCTACCATCACAGTAGATCTCATGGTCGTTGCCACCGGGATCCGTCTTGTCCCCAAAGAAGTGTATCTCATCAAAGCCAGCGTTTGCCACGTGGTTGAGACAGTAGGTCTTGTCCCAGCCATTAGGATACACATCTATGCTTATCTGCCCTCCCATAGCGAAGGTTAGGTTATAATCATCAAATTCTCTCTGTAATGCAAGCACAAATTGCTCTCTGATTTTGTGCTCCGCGTCATAGGCAGCAAACTGATCCCGCTCCTGTTGGCTGCAGGACCGACCCACCGGGCAGAAGTTAATTAAACCAGTACGGAACTCTACAAAGTTACCTCTTTTAACAGGGAGCTCTATCTTAGACATGTATCCTAATGCAAAATTGATCAGCTTCTGCAACTTTTGTTCACCAACATGGTTCAATATGCTCTGTTTACTCTGCAGCTCACCATTCTTGAAGTGCATGAGGCCATTTTCACAGAACACGTAGTCGAACTGCGCCATATTACGCTCCCCATTCATCTGCTCCAATATTTTGGAGTAATCTGAGCCACTCACCAGCCCCACTCGCGCGTGCGGCTTCACTTTGTCTAGGAGGAATGATAACAGCTCGTCGGAAATACTTTGCCGCGGTTTCGTGAGCGTTCCGTCCACGTCGAACAAACATAATATATTTTTTCCTCCCGACATTATAAAGTCAGATTTTGGAAATAGCAGTATTTGTGTTCTTTTCAAATTTTGGAGGCAAAACAAAGCAGTCAATAAGTAGGTCAAATCGCCGACTGCGGGCGAGCGGCGAGGCGCGGTCCCCCGAGGTGCCAACACAACACTTCACGTCCAACAGTCAACACGTCAGGCGACGACATGGGCCGCGCGTCAACCGCCGCGTACGCGCTGTTAATGTGCCTATTAGTCACTGAAACCGTGCTATCAAGTAAACAACGCAATGTTCTTATCCTGCTTGGTAAGTGTTATCAGCATTTAATCAGTTGGTTTCGCAATATTTACATCAATCCATGGCACAGTAGAGTAGAATCGTTTTGACAGTTCTGTTTCATTTCGTTTTACGTGTCGTTGCACAAACACAATAGCATTTTTCTTGTGTGTTTAGTAAATAATATATTGAATAATATTTTAGGATCAAATAGATAAAAAAAAAGTAAAAAATATAGTTATAATATATTTCATGTCGTAGTCAAAATTTACTACGCGTGTTATAAAAACGAATGTGTCATTGGTCCTTCGGCTCGACTGTAGGGCTAGCATAATATCGATATACTGTTTATCATGAAGCATGATAATGAATACAGGGTGTGTCCAAAAAAATTAACTACTATGCCATGCATGTACATTTTTTAAGAGATCTTTCCCTAACTTTTTGTCTTACGGTAACCGGCATGCATAGATTTTGGATAAATTCATAAAATTTAGGAAAATTAATGTAATTACACTAATTTAGTAACAAAATATATAGGTACTTATTTCATCCTCTCAGTTTTGATATACGGAATATGTAATGTCAAAGTTCGGTCAATTTTATAAACAACTAGATTACGATGAACAGTTTGTGTTAATCACGAAGCCGCGCAGATTAGCCTATACATTAATTTCGTAGCAATACGAACCAAAACACTCGTTACGTTGAGTCGTTATAATAAAAATATGATTGCATGATGTAGCGGACGACGGCGGGTTCGAGCTCGGCGCGTACAGCAACAAGATCTGCCAGACGCCCAACATCGATGCGCTGGCGCGCCGTAGCGTCATCTTCAACAACGCCTTCACCTCCGTTAGCAGTTGCTCGCCCAGGTGAAGAACTAGGATATTTTAGATGAAAAGCTCAGTGAATTAAAAGGAAACCAAACACCTAAGATCGCGGTAATTAACATGTTCTTTATTCTTAGGCCGGGTTCATACAGGATCAGTCGCTTTTTTTCATAACTACACTAACCGAGCCGACCTACCCTGCACGGAAATTTCCTCCCGGGCGGTTCATTTAACCCCCCTAAACTTAAACTTTGAACCCAGCTATTCAGGCACAGTCAGGCAGAGTTTGTTTTCATTATAGGTTTATATTTACTCTTAAAATAAAATATTGTTTCCCCTCGAATTGGAATATGAATTATTTCGCAGCCGTGCAGCGCTGCTGACCGGCACGCCGAGCCATCAGAATGGCATGTACGGGCTGCATCACGGCGTGCACCACTTCAATTCCTTTGACAACGTCACCAGCTTACCAATGTTACTTAAAGGACAAGGAATTTACACAGGTAATATAATCTATTTGATGTTATTCAACCGGCGATGGTGGGCGAAATATCCAGCCTGGGGACTGGGGACCTATCGCAAACTTCGAAAATTTCAAGCTTTCAGATAGGTATCTGTGACTCCGTTCGCCGCACTGTGGAACGAAATTCAGCTCAAAGTGGATTTTGGTTTCTCTCATTTTTCCATAGGAACACTCAACCTCGCAATTGTGGCGGAAAAACGTAGTATATGCCAAATCACAATATGGTAATATACCCATCTGCGAGGATATGACGGTTGAGTTTTGTGTAAAAATATAATATAATAATATACCTGCATAAACATCCTGTGATATGTCTATAAGTCGTAGATGTTTTACCCATAAACGACGCAATGTTTTAGGTATAATCGGCAAGAAGCACGTTGGGCCGGCGAGCGTGTACAAGTTTGACTTCGAGCAGACGGAGGAGAACAACCACATCAACATGGTGGGGCGAAACATAACGCACATGAAGCTGCTGGCCAGGCAGTTCCTGCAGCAGGCCAACAACGAGAACAAGTAAGTCGATTGGAACATTAGACTCCAATCTACGTGGATTTAAGATTCAGGCTTAGATCCACTTGCACAATCTAGGGATACCTCTTGGTTATCCCTAGATTGTGCAAGTGAAATCCAGGCCCCAAACATTTTTAATAAGTATACTTCTAACTGTTTAACATCGAGTTAACGGCCTGACCCTAGACTGGTCAGGTGGATCTGGCTAAATATACCTCTGGCAACTCTGGCATAAGATAAACCATGCCTAAATCATTACCAATTCTGATGGTTTCTGCAGGCCGTTCTTCCTGCTGATCGGGTTCCACGACCCGCACCGCTGCGGGCACAGCGCGCCGGCGCTCGGCGCCTTCTGCGAGCGCTACGGCAGCGGCCAGCCCGGCGCCGGCCGCATCCCCGACTGGACGCCCTGGTACTACCAGTGGGATGAGATTGAGCTGCCTTTCCATATACAGGTACTAATGCCAATGATTTTATCAGAAAACAGACCAGAGCAGCCAAGTTGCCAACCGCTAATTAGCGGCGTATTGTAGTTTTCTCTCTCTCTGTCGCTCTTTCTTATTAGTGGAACAAAGAGAGTTGCGTTCGTTCAGGAATGAGGTCTAGCGATTGGCATCTTGGCTACGCTTGCAGGAGTGGGCGCAAGCGACGTAACGAGACGTTACTGACTTATAGCCACTTGTTCTACTGAATAATGTTATGCTGGTAGATTAAAATGGTAAATTTTGTATAACTAATTCACAGTAGATACTGATTTCAGGACACGGAAGCGGCTAGAAGAGATGTGGCTGCTCAGTACACCACCATGTCGAGGCTTGATCAAGGTAATTTTACCAAACTCTGCAATATTTTCGCTAAGCCGTATATCCGTATTTACTAGGTGAACACAGAGTTATATCGACGATAAGGTGGCGTCATCCCCCGTCAAAAGAAATAAAATCCAATCAAGCCTAGAATTTCAGGTCGGTTCCACATTAGCAGGAAATTCCGAGCATCTCTCATCACATCGAAGGCGCCATCAAAAATTGTAAATTCGAAAAACGAAATTTGATGTCTGCGAAAGGCCTTCAGATTGCTATCTACCCGCATTGTATTTCAGGCGTGGGCCTAATCCTCAAAGAGCTAGAATCCTCCGGGCACGCCGACGACACCCTCGTCATCTACACCTCCGACAACGGCATCCCCTTCCCATCCGGCCGCACCAACTTCTACGACCCCGGCCTCCGCGAGCCGCTCCTCGTGGCCTCGCCGGTCGCCTCGCGTCGGAACGAGGACTCTTACGCGCTGGTCAGCTTGCTGGATATCATGCCCACCGTGCTGGACTGGTTCGGCGTCCAGCCGGAGCATGAGGAGTGCAACGATGTGTGGCAGGATGATACGCCGAAAAGTCTGCTGCCGATTTTGGAGAAGGGTGAGTGCCATTTTTTTAGATGTAATATAACATTTATGTAGAACTATAGTTATGCAAAAGCAGCTTATCACTAAGAACTCGACGGAAGGTAGTCTGGTGTAATTGGAAGCACGTTGGACCGGCAATCCAGAGGAAGCGGGTTCGAATCCCGTGACAACCAGAGTCTTACGCAGCTGATTTTTTCTATGGTAAGCACATCTGTTACGACATTCAGTGGCGTGCACTCCATATAGGCAAATAGGCACTGCCTACCCTAGCAGAACAGCATCTACATATACTTTTTCGTCTTCATTATAATAATTTGTCATGTTTTCTGAAAGAAATCCACATAAATATTTATATTAACGGAGCTCGCGGCAATTTAAATTTGCGCGCGCGCTAGCTGGCATAGCGCGCGGCTGCCCAAGCGCCATATGTGGTAAGGCAACGGCGATCAGAGCCTACAAAAACACACACACTCACACAGTGCGTTTGTGTAGACATGTCCGTGAACTATATACATATTTTTGCCCAGTGCACACGAAGATAGAAAATATACGCACACAATCAAAATAATAGGCTGCGCCTAGGCACCATACGTGCGAGAAGGATGGCCAATGTCGGTCTCTCTCTGACTTACCGAGCCTCGAGATGTAATACGACTAATTTTAAGAACTCTCCTATGTTGCGATTTTTACTTGAAGTGAGAGGCATTACATTCTGTCAGGTTTATTTGTTTACAAACAGTCGGTTTTGATTTTTGCGATACAGGTTGGAGGTTAATCAGTAGAAAATCTATCGAAACAAAACTCATTCATTGTCATATTAATACAATTCGGTTCTGAGCAGTTCTGAGCGATTTTTTTTACGTTTATTTTCATGTAAGTGTTGTGACTTGTGACTGTGCGTGACGGAATTACGCTATGAGAATAAATTGTGAATACCTAGTTAGGTAGTTGATGGTGACTGCTGTATGTCTAGCGTGTCTACGAAGTTGATTTTCGGTGGATTTAGCAAGTTAACAATAAAACGAAAGAAGTTAGTACAGGTACGTGTAATTATTTCAAAAGTCGATGTATTCTCTACTCGGAAATTGTACTTATAGCATTAATGAACATTGTATTTTAGCTATTTCACTCGTTAGGTATTGCACTTATATTTCGAATTCAACGATGATGAATGCTACGCATATTTAAAAACCTTTCACTCTTCTTTAGAAAACATGAGCGATTTGAAAAGCATTAGGACGTTAACAAAAGTCGGCGGTCAAGATATAAGACTTAGTTATTGTCGCAAGCTATACCTAGACTCTTTTACTTTACTCAAGTCTATCCACTTGTGAGTTTGCAATGCGATGGTCAATATTGTTTGTTGCTCAGATAAAAAAAAATTGCCTACCCTAACTAAAAACCCTGTGCACGCCACTGACGACATTGTGGGATTATCCACATTGTAAAAAGTAACACCAACATCAATTTGTTTAATTATAAAACAAATTGATGTTTCCTAATCATGAATTGATTACAGGGCCCTCTATAGCAAATTCAACGCAACGGAGAGTTGTCGAGTTTGCGGACGATTGTGGTAGACACACGTCTTTGAGTTGGCTTAAGGTTGTAGTACCTTCGAAACACTACGTACAGATGTCGCTTAGTGATTAGCTTCACAATACCATTGACTAAATTCGCTGTGATCGACGGAAGGTAGTCGATCTGGTGTAATTGGAAGCACGTTGGACCGGCAATCCAGAGGAAGTGGGTTCGAATCCCGTGACAACCAGAGTCTTTCGCAGTTGATTTTTTGTATGGTAAGTACATCTGTTACGACATTGTGGGAAGAACTAATACGATGGCGAACAAAAGTTATATTTAAATACTAGACAATAATATGTTATCGGGTGAGCTATTCTTACCCGACTATGGAAGTGAGAACTGATTCAACTGATGTATGTAATATGCACGCTGAATGCAGGTGGTCTGATTGTATTCTCTTATTTGGTATAAGGCCTGAGTACAGATGTTCGAGTGGGGCGTGCGGCGTGTATGTTAAACAACTGCAATCGTGCGTGGCCTGAGAACACGCCCCTTAAAATAATCCCTTGCACGCTTGCCACTCAGGCCTTACACTTAGACGGATGCATGAAAGATGATTCTATTCTCTGTTTCTTAAAGATTATCTAATGTGGGAATTTCGAAACAAAGTTACACCTGTGTTGTATAGAAGGTTGTTACACGTAAAGATCTACTGAAGTAAGTACACAATTCCTCATTTCTCCTCTCAGAGCCGCCGCCATCAGACCTGGACGCGGTGTTCGCGTCGCAGACGCACCACGAGATCACGATGTACTACCCGATGCGCGCCATCCGCACGCGCCGCTACAAGCTGCTGCACAACCTCAACTACGGGATGCCCTTCCCCATAGATCAGGACCTTTATGTGTCCCCGACTTTCCAGGTTTGTTTTGTAACACCGTCTTCATAAACGGCTCCTGAATTAGTAAGCACTTAAGCAGAAAAGTATATTTTGTCCCATTCGGTCTTATCCTTGACATGGTCCTACCTTCAATATGTCTATTAGACAGCCCTTCCTTCCAGATCTTCAAAAGCGTTGTCTAATTGCCAGCCATAGATATATCCATTGACATTGAAATTTTTATCTACTCGGCAGGAAATAAAGTTTGTTTTAGTTTGTCAAAAATTTTACGAGGTTAATTAATTGCAATTCTGTTCTAAAAACAACAACAATTGTTCGATGTTAATAAGTGACTGGTAGATAGGGACAAACAACGTTAAAAGAAATGTAACTAGGTACATAGACGACTTGTATTATGGCGCAAAACTTACACCATTTGAACTGGAATCCCTTGCGATTTTTGTCCTAACACAAACTTTACTACTCATTCCTGTATTGGTTCACGCTTCGGTCGCGTTACTGAACAGTCTATGTGAAGGATTCTTATTTTTCCTAACTATTACACTCGAAATTGGTTGGATCCAAACGTATGTTAAGGATTTAGACCCTTGCTCCTCGGATATACATTCTGATATGTGTCCATATTATTAGAGTACTTGTACAATATATTAAGTAAAGATTTCAAGACATAATATTGTATTTTTTTAGGACATCTTGAATCGTACGCGCAGTAAACAGCAGCTGCCGTGGTACAAGACGCTGAAGCAGTACTACTACCGCCCGGAGTGGGAGTTCTACGACATCCGAGCGGACCCCACCGAGTCCAACAATCTGCACGGTGAGACTGCTTTACCACAGTAAATAATATTAACGTATACACTATAGTCACATCCTGCCTCTCAAGGAAATTCCACTCCGGTGGCCATACATTTATCCTGGCAAGACTCGTGCAAGTTGCATTGTGCGAGTTGTACCAATTTCAATATGCACGTTTCATACATTTTATTGCCACTGTTCGAGATGCAGTTGTATTAATTTACTTGAACGGTAATATAATATACCTTGAACATCTAAGATATTGGCGCCCATGACTATTATAAATTCTCGCCATTCTTGTACCAAAAACGTACGAAGGGAATCTCTAGGTTTAATTGGGTGAAACATAAGGAAACATACCTTTTGTCAATACCAGTAAGTATCTCATCGACGATGATCTGCTTCCGTGTGTCAAAAAAACCATGTCGTTCCAGGCAAGCCCTCACTAGCGGCGGTGGAGGAAGCCCTGCGCGCGCGCCTCGTGCGCTGGCAGCGCGCCTCCCGCGACCCCTGGCTCTGCGCGCCGGGCGCCGTGCTCGAGGGCGGGGGCGGCAGCGCCCAGTGTCGCAGTCTCGACAACTCGCTGCTGCAGTACCATCCACGATAAACGACCTGTCTCTGTATTTAAAAATGTCCATATCGCCTGTGGTGTTACTAGTAATATTCATAGATTTATATACAGTTTCATATTTGTGAGTTGCGATCGCCAATCCGCTTGCCCAGCGTGGCGTTTATGGGCATTTACCTCCCACTCCTAATGCGTCTATAGGAGAGGCCTACGTCCAGCAGTGGACTATCATAGGCTGATGATGATGATGAATATAGGAATATTTCTATTTAAGACTCATACTGTGTCACTGTATAGCAGGCGCGGATCCAGGGGGGGGGGGGGGGCAATGGGGGCACTTGCCCCCCCTCACACTGGACTTTTGTATGGCTAGGTGGTATTTCAAGTATAAAATACTATCATATCATAGGGCAGTGCCCCACCCCTCAACGAAGTCCTGGATCCGCGCCTGCTGTATATGTAGCTGTATAAATAAACATCTAACCTCACGGGCCGGGAGGTTATCACGGAGTTTCCACCGCGCCGTTATAAGTATATGCCGCGTTGACCGAAATCGATTTGGATATTTTGGATCAGTGGAATCCGCGGCAGAATTTTATTAATGGCGTCAAGTCCTTCAAAACGATCGACGACGATCAAAATTTTTTTTACACCCTGTATGTTTATTCTTACACCCTACATAGAACCGATCATGCTAGTCTTTCTAATCGAGAAACGTGAAAAAAAAATGAGATACCCTCGGAATACGCGTAATTAATGTTGCCACCGAAGTCACGGCGCGGCGGTTGAAACGCTCGGAGAAATGCCCAATTATCGGCACAAATTATGAAAAATGATGCCGCGATTATCGTTTTCTTCATGGCTCCTCTAGTTGAGTACTTACTCTTTTTTCTAAAAAGCCCATCACCAGCCAAAGCCTATGACCTATGACATATTTGGACTTTGTCATTAGAATATAAGATCTAATTTATAAAAATAAACGAAACAATTGTGTTCAAAACGCAATGTTTCTTAACGATAATACTCGATAACTATATACATTATACATCCTCTATAGCCTTATACATTATACAATACATATATTTACATTAAGATTTAATATAATAGAATATAAAATATGAAATGTCTAAATGCTACTATCCTTGTCAAGAATGTGGATGAAATAAATAAATCAGAACTAATGTTAAGTACCTTTATTCCTTTTACAATACTGTTTACATCAAATAATAAATATTTAACCCTTTACCGCATATCGTGACAAATTTGGGACGCTCGATATTTTCAACTACCACACTATTTTAACACATTATCTGTGTATCAACTTTACATTGAAATACTAGCTAGATATATAAATTACCCATTAGGGTAGTTATTAAACATTTAATCTTTCGCAATGTTACAAAAATGATTGTAGAAAGTCAGTTGCAGAGATTCTGTGAACAGAGCAAGGTAGCCGTTTTTTGAACGCAGTTTTATTCAACATAAATCAAAGTTTTGGTGAATTTATAGTTGTTAGTATACAGTGACATGAATCCCCGACATTTTTAAGGGAGTCGACGTAAGTAATTATATTTACATTACATTAATATATTTATTTAAAATGTGTTCCATATTCGGAACATAATGCATTCACGGCTTTTTGAACTAAGACAAATGTGGCACAAGATGCAGTCTAGTCAAAGAATACTAATCTTCATATTTGGAACTGTATGCATGGGAGGTGTAGATCTTCTAGACGCGATGTTGGGATTTTACAGAATAAAAGTAAGGAGCAAAAAGTGGCATCACAGGCTCTTTTTCCACTTAGTAGACCTAAGTTGCGTCAATAGCTGGTTGTTGTGGAGGCGCAGCATGTCACAGAGAGGAGAAAATACATATATATGCCTTTACTGGACCTAAAGTTGAATTTGGCAGAAGTTTTGATGGCCGAGGATACTAGAGTATTTACACCTACACGTCGCGGCAGTATTAAATATTGTTGTTAGAATATGTTTTTTTTTTAAAGTTTTGGGCAATAGGTACTATACTGGTCATGATCTCATATTGTTCCAAATTTGTCGAGTATATAATTCTAGCCAAGATTGCATGTTGTTCCAGATTTGCCCGCAATAGTTTTTCTAAAATAAATTAATTAAAACCATTTATATGTTTTTTTCATTATTTTTCTAAGCCTATATTTCTCCTTTATAATTACATATATTTTTTTGAAACACATAAAAAAATCCATGCGGTAAAGGGTTAACAATAATAAGATTTTTATTTTATAATAAGATTGCACTTCAATAAAATTCTGGTTGAAAAGACACATACAAACAGTACCCTACATATAACTACAACAGAAACAACAATTAAAATAAATATGGTAACTTTAACAAACAACAAAAAGCAGATCATTACCAGTGATCGGTTTTTTGGGTTCGACCTAGCGGGATTTCGCGTATAAAAAAATTACGGGTGTGACTATAAAATTTTATTTAACACTATTGTATTATATACAGAAGAGCATACTTTATGAAACAGAAATATGGCAATATAATTAAAGTTTATTTTTCAAGTTACTATAGGAGACCCGCCGGGAGAATCCAAAAAACCGATCACTGATAATTACACAGTAAATAAAATGAGGCATAATACAATTTAATGGCATCCAATAAGACACCAAAATATTTGAGATAATTTTCCTTCCTTAAATTCCTAATTGCATTCCTAATTTTTGCATTATTATGCCTGTTCATAGTAAGGCCTCACTAGCACAAAATGCACCTAAAGTGACTGAGTACTGCTGGGCCCTAGAGTGATCAGCATACGCTAATAAAGTTAGATGACAGGTCTTTAAATACTTGTACATGACAAGTGATCTAGATAAATTCACAGTTAAATATGAGTATCTCTATAATCTGGCAACCAGGACAATAAAAAGACAACCCTAGACTTTTAGACCTCAAAATCTGGACATTGTTGGTAGATTGTGGTGTGTGGTCACAGTGTGTAGTCAAGACTTTCTGGGAAGCCTCTGGGTGGTAGCCACTTTATAGGGATAAACTAGGACAAACCCAGGAAAACTATCTACCTATGATAAATTAGTACTCAATCTGCTTTAGGTGTAAATTTGTAGTATCTATAAAATTACTTGAACTTATTAACTCTGTTTTTACAGACGGCTCATAAATATGCCTAGATGGAATGCATAAATAACATTTCACATTATTAAAATGGCACAAATACTTTAAACATAAACTTATGTAAATAACTAGTTGGTAGATATTAACACTGACAAATAATACAAATTATTTCAGATCACACAATTGCACAGTTTGAGATGTTGCACATATTTAGATATATACTCAATATTTGGCTAGCTACCTTTTACCTGATGTTACAGTAATTCCTGTAACAGGTCTGAAGATGATTGGGCCGAGGCTAGTAATCCTCATAGAAGCCATTAAGACGGTTGACTCTAAGTCCTAGTTGCTCATCCAGGCCATGGATATGCTTCATCATTTTTTCATTTTTAGAGGCCTAAAACAAGAATATACATTTTAGTAATTCATCATCATCATCAGCCAATGATAGTCCACTGCTGGATGTAGGCCTCTCCTATTAACTATGCATATAAACACATTAGGAGGTAAATGCCCATAATCGCCACGCTGGGCAAGCGGGTTGGCGATTACAGTAATGTGTCCACTATGATGACGCTGCTGCTGCTTTAGTAATTATCTTTGTCTAATACTTAAGATAAGGGTATCAACTTAACATTCAAGGAATATAAATATTCTCATTATTATTTACTCAATTTATTACAATGATGTAATAAAATGACTTAACCAACTGTGGAATATGCAGAAACTCCCCCAAATCCTCCCACTTTTTTGTTATATTTATAAATTCTTACCAACTCCTCAATGCTGTCAAGTCGTTTGCTCCTCATATACATGGTCTTGAAATACACCAAAACATAGACGTACATCGCCAGCGCCATGAGAATCATTAAAATCTTCAGCTTACTTGACCAAACTCCAAACATCTTCCCCTGAAAAAGGTATTAAAATTACGCGTGTGTGTTACAAGTGTTGGCGGTCGTGTTAGTGACAATGAAACAAGCTTACAGGTTTCACGAGGACCTCCGGGACCTCGACCGCCAGCAGAGACATTCAGACAAGCTCGTGAACAGTTAGTTGATAATGAACTCTCGGCCACAGCAGCGGATGCAACGAGCTAGAACAGTGGTGGCATCAGCGTGAAGCAGTTTTAGTATTTGGTGATTATTAGTAGGCGTTTCTTCTATTTTACCGTAATCCAATTGCTGATAAACGCGTACTTAAATAGAGGTGCACCGTACAGTGCAGTGCAATCTGTCACATCTGTGTTTATTATTTGATTATCGATATCATATTCATTTGGTTTAATTTACTATCGCAGATTGCATCAAATTTAAACAATTTGGAATTTATTGCGTTGCAGTACGGCTCATAATTACTCGACTACTTGTAGAAATAAACACAAATATTTAAGACATTTGTTACTTTGATCATCTGTCATGTCACTGTCCACTTTTGACAGTTTTGAGAAGTTTTACACAACTTTTATACTACTATAAGCTTAGTGTTGCACAGTAGCAATACAGTCTGCATGTCTCTTTTTTATCCGTACGGCTGAAAAGCCAGATATAGTTTATTTCATCCCACAGAGCACGGACCTCTTTAGTGTGTAACACCCTAAGAGTTCCAACCTCCTTGATTTCATCCGTATGATGCTATCGCGTTAAAATCGTGCTAGGGCCGTAGTTAACCGGGATTATCAATATTCACGTATAAAGTTGCAGGCAATAAAAACGTCTCAACGGTTTTTGACAGTGACAGTTTCATTTCGTAATAAAATTATTTGAGGTTATGTTATTTATGTGAGCTAAGGTAATTACTTTATTTTCCTCTATAGTACAAATATTTCGCGTTACTAAAAGTCTACAAACGATTTGCTTACCTAGGGATACCCATTATGTATACATATGTAATTACGTATTACTGTACTTTTTAAGTCATGACTTCTCTACTCTGATTTCAGTTAACAGTTACCAAAAAATGGCAACAAATTACGCAAAATACGCCCAGCTCATCAAGCAATCGAGCAACTACGCTCAGAGAATGAAGCGGCTATCCAACCGGATCTTCGGCGAGGTCGCTATTCCCACCAATCCCAAATCCATGAAGGTAGTGAAGATGTTTTCCGCGAAGCCCGTGCACACGAACGAGGAGGTGGTGCACTATTACCCGCGCCACGTGGAGACGCACGCGCTGGTGCTGCGGCTGCGGGAGTACGGGCTGTTCCGCGACGAGCACCAGGACTTCAAGGAGGAGATGAAGCGGCTGCGGGAGCTGCGCGGGAAGGTGAAGGTGTGGCGCCGGTACGCTGATAAGGAGAAACCGGAATGAGCGGCAGATGTCACTGGGTTATCAAGCTTTGCCATTGGCTTGCTATGTAACGTAACCAAGTTATTGGTGTCCTATGTGAGCTAGAAATAAGTGGCATTTGAATATAAGTGGTGACAAAGACTGACCTGAGAGGCATAAGATCGGTTCTGTGGGTATGAGATATATCTAAATTCGACCTTGTCTCAAAAGCATAAAGTTACACTTACAAGTCAGAGAAATTGCTAAATCCGACCTTATGCCTTTCATGTCGAGAGTTGTTGTGTAAACTATGATACAGTCAAGTTCATAAACATTGTACTTACAATTTCTTCACAATAATGGCTTAATCCAGTAAATTGATGTGAAAAATTGTAAGTATATTTGTGAACTTGATTGTTGTAGTTGGAAGTCTTGGTGATTTAGCAATTTTAGTAGTGTTGTATTTGAAGTGCAGGACCTAGTTATGATTTCCAAGAAATGTATATTTATATTGTAAATAAATAAATTATCAAAAATGGTTTATAAGTTAATTAAACCCTTTATGCAAAAACCTTGTCCTTTGAATGGTACTGTGAAACATGAAAGTAGACATAGTTTCCAAGGCATCAAGAGCCTACTATCTATGTACAGTCACCGGTGGGCAATGTGCATAATCCTCTTGTTGTCCTACAGAATCCTGAATCAAATATTGTAATACTACATCCTTCAGAATTTTCCAATAATGCTACCTGAAATTTTTGTAGTCAACTATTAGAAGCTTCTATCCCATTACTAGTTGGATATATTGATAGCTTGGAATATAGCAATGATTATGATGAATACATTTAAACAGAATATGCTTGCCGTGACTCCTAAGTACCTACAGATCTATTGCATAATCTTTATCTTCATATTTTCACAAAAATGTAGGAGAAGCTCATTTGACCGCAATATGATTGCCGTATTGTAAGCTATGAGGTTGCTTATCTAGAAATAAATAAAACTTGAGAAACAGAACTGTATTTTTATTATTTACGCTGGGATAAATAAGTGAATGCAATATACACAGGTAAGTATACTTTAATTTACTTAGCTATACACAGGTAGGCAAATTAATTGAGTGTAAGTCTTTAAATAACATTATATTATTATTTACAACTTTATATATTTATAACTTTATATATTTATTCTATTATATTATTTATAATTAATTAGAACGATACTAACAACACCTCTTACACAATAATTACAATTAAAACTTCACTTGGTGGCGTCCGGAACAGAAAAGAGACCGGTACCGCGTGTCAACGGTTTTTATGATTTTCGACCCACTCCTACTGAGCAGGTAGGTATTTGTAGTTCCTCCGCAGGTTACAGATGGCGCCAGTGGCAGGCTGGTCATGTTCGGTGCTGCGCTGACGGCGACGTTTGATGCCTGCGTAGCAGTTTCACAGGCATGCCGCTAGGTGTCGCCAACACGGCCATGCGACAGTTGTGCCCGCCTCGGGTACTCTACGAGCCGGGTAAAATGCTGCGAATAAAACAGTTGTCTGATTAAATTGAACTATGTTGTATATGTAACCATACGCCTCAACACGCTAGTCTGAAGAACCTGGTTTAATATATAATCACCACACCAAATCACAGTACGGAGCGTCTTTATAGCACCATTTTGTTCCTCAATCTGAACTTATAGTGCTCGTATCTACTCCCGTTAACTTCAGTGTTTACCGGCTCATTATATTATCAACCCATTGTCCCCTTCGATTAGCGAGTTCTTACCGACTTAATAATAAATTTACTGTTATTTGTTACTAATTCGGTAATTATTCTGCACGGAGTATGTAAGAGACAAATAATAATATATATTAGTATGATGGATTTGAATGACATTAGTTAAGATTAATTATTAATATCAATGATTACCTACAAATACAACGATACCTTTTATCCGTAATTTCGTTTTCTTACGGCATTTTACCAAGGCTCGCCTAATTTGTAATCAAATAATACCAATACATATATTATACATATTTTGAATATAATTTTAAGTTGTAAAATTAAATAAACAGTGAAATAATTACCTCGCCAACACTGCTACTCATTTGTTACGTCCCAATCACCGATGTGTATCCAGGGCTTCATATTTTCTGCTGCCGCTGTTCCAGTGTACCGCTTAAATATTAGTACGTTCAGCACCGCGTACATCTTCCACCTGATACCTGTCTCTTCCCAAGACCCTGACCACTTGGAATGGTCCCTTAAATATTGGTAACAACTTCGTGCTACGGCCATCGTTAGATTGGCTTTGTATTTTAATAAGGACTAAATCACCCTCTTGGTATTGTTGAGCGTTCTTGAGTGTTTTATCGAATTGCTCTTTTTGTTGCATGGAGTTAAGCTTTATATTTTTATCGACAGATTTGCGTAATTCAGTAACATCTACTTCAGACTCATCATCGCTATTAGGTGCTAGAATATCTGCATCAGTACGTAATCGGTAACCGAAAAACACTTTACTAGGTACCGCTTTCGTAGTTTTCTGTATAGTGCTATTTATGCCCTGTTGTAGAGGTATTACACACCTATCCCAATTATCATCGGATAAATCGGCATCCATAGCTCTCATGGCGTCCAAGATAGTTTTAACAAACCGTTCTGCTTGGCCATTAGAACGTGGCATACCAGTGGCTACTGTGTGTAGTCTTATGTTTTTATTACTACAATATTCTTTAAAACGCTGTGATGTAAAACAAGACCCGGCGTCTGTGATTAGTCTTTTTGGATATCCAAAGATTTTTGAAAGATTTGTCATTTCATTAATAACATTAATACTGTCAGTATTCGGCACGGCAAATATGAATACGAATTTCGTAAACGAATCTACCATAATCAAAAGATATTTATTATTTTCTTTTGTTTTAACGAAGGGGCCCCACGTGATCTAAGTGTAATGTGTGATAAGGTCTCGCATACTTTGGCAAAGGGTGTAGTAAACCTTCTTTGGAACCGGTTTTGTTTTTGTTATATATACAGTTTAAGCAATTACTTATATATTTCTTTACAGTGCGTCGAATTTTAGGGAACCAATATTTATCCTTAATTCGTTCTACAGTTTTATCAACAGCAAAATGACCAAGGTCGTCGTGGTTAGATTTAATAATTTGCTAAATACACTGTTTAGGAACGACCCAACGACGACCTTGATCTGTTCGTTTGTATACTTTGCCACCTAAAAGTTCATATTTACAAAAAACATTTTGATTGGAATCGGCCTCTCCTGATTCAAGAATTTCTTTAATTTTTACTATTTCAGGATCTTGTATTTGTACCGACAACAACCAATCTGCTTCAGTAATCGATAAAATGATCTCGGCTTCGGATTGTTCCCCACATTGCACTGGGTTGCGGCTAAGCGCATCAACATGTTGCATTTTTTTTACCATCTCTATGTATTATATCAAAGGAAAATTCCTGAGTAGAAAGTACCCAACGTGCAATGCGTGGAACAATCTCTTTCTTTGTCATTGCAAAACGTACAGCATTGCAATCGGTAATAATTTTGAACGGGGAGCCTAATAAATAAAGTCTGAATTTCTGTAAAGATGCAATAATAGCCAATAACTCTAATTCGAACGAATGATATTTCTTTTCATCAACAGAAGTTTGACGACTATAATAGTGTACCGGTTTCTCCCCTTCATCGGTAACTTGCATCAAAATACCTGCAATCCCGTCTCTGCTAGCATCCGTGTAAAGTACACATTCTTTATTTGGGTCATAAATAGTTAGTATATTCTCGGATAAAAGTGCGTTTTTTAAAGTTTCAAACGCTTGCTGTTGACTACTTGACCAGGACCAAGTACTATTCTTTGTTAACAATTTTGTAAGGGGGGTTGACAGCAGGGCGCAATTTTTTATAAATTTACGAAAGTAACTAATGAGCCCTAGAAACTGTCGTAACTGGTGAACGGTTTTGGGCTGAGGAAAATCTTTAACAGCCGCGGTTTTTTTTCTCACTAGGCCTTATAGTATTGTATTTTACTTTGTATCCCAAAAAATCAATTTCGGTTTTTAGAAAATGGCATTTCTTTAAGTTTAATTTTAGTCCGTGTTCCTTAAATATTTTTAAGACTGATTCTAACAAAGCTAAATTTTCTTCTGGAGTTTCACTAATTAATAAGACGTCGTCCAAATAAATTATTATTTTACCAAAACGTAAGTTTCCTAATACTTTGTTCATCATCTGTTGGAAACACGACGGACCGTTACAAAGCCCAAAAGGGAGTTTAAGGAATTCGTAGTGACCGTCCTCAGTTATAAAAGCGCTTTTATTGATGGAATCTTCACTCATTTTAATTTGGTAGTAACCACTCTTGAGATCTAAACTTGTAAAATATTTACACCCTTGTAATCGATCTATGAGGTCTTCTATTCGGGGCATAGGGTATTTATTTTTGACAGTTATTTTATTCAAGGCCCTGTAGTCAACGCATAATCTTTTTTCGCCGTTTTTCTTGTCCACTAATAACACGGGACTAGCATAGGCAGAATTGCTTTCTCGAATTATGCCGCTTTCTAATAATTCGTCGACCATTTCCCGAACGACTTTTCTATTGGCATGCGAACTTCGATATGGTCTGAACTGAATAGGTTTCGTGCTATTCAACTCTATAGTCATTTTGTGATTGTCAACTTGACCTAAATCTTTGATACTACTTGCGACACATTCATTATATTTATGAAATAATTGCACTAGTTCGTTATGATGTGAATCGGCATCAATTTCGCTCCTACTTACAGCATTGCAAAAATTGTCAAAAGACTTTTGATAGCTGAATTTCAACACATTACCAACACGTGAATACATAATA
>JALPQI010010602.1:0-34371 GCA_025490895.1 Thaumatotibia leucotreta
CCTTAACTTGGGCTGATACATAAAACATTATACTTAAAGCAAAGGCTTGCCCCTCTGTGGAAAGATGAGATGAAATGTTGACCAGCCGAAGTGAATGGTTACTTTTAAGTCATAATACTATATAAAATTGAGTGGCCGAGCGGTGCAGGCATCAGCCGCGAAAGCTGAGCACTTAGGTTCGATTCCCACCTCGGACGTTGGTGATCTTGGTCGTTTTTTCTTTGGAATATGACATGAAATATTTATAATATATAACCTTCGTGACGTTTGTGAATGAAAACTATCAAAAGCCTGTAGGGTATTTTTAGTTGCTAGGTCAATATGATTATTTGAGACGTGCCTATTATCGATGGACACTTATTTGCCGTTTCGATCAAAACCTGCACAATCTAGGTCGCATCGGTTCCGTGAAGTTAACTTTGGTATTCCATGAATCACCAATTTCTCCGGCTGATTCAGACGCCCGTGGAACGGTTAACATTCCACGAATTCGAGAATTTTGGTGTTATGTCAGTGTGACTGACGTGCTGTGACAATACCCCATTTTAAATCATACTAATAATGTGACCATGTTAGCGTCAAATCTTATACAGGGTATATATATAATATAATGTACATAAACGTCAGTGTATTTGAATCCAGCATGCGCAATATCATAACGTTTGATGTAGCCGTTACGAAGAAATTAAGAAAATTTAGATTTTTTGCTCTGCGACAACCAGTATGGGATAGTAGCTTCCGAAGTAATAAAAGAGATGGAATAGTATGAAACCTTTCTTAAACCTTATTGAGTAGTTTTTTATTTAAGTATTATATTCAGATTTTTGTTAAATGTCATCATTGCCAAACCTATTGAAAATTGCGCTGCCAGCACAGTGACACATTACGTTAAGTCTTATACGTTTCTTTTTATTGTGGATCATTGGAAATTGTATTAGATTGTTTTTTATCTTTTGTTTTATTTAATAAATATTGTTGGATCATTTTTAATTGTAAACCTACAAGGGTCTTCAGGGTTTGTCCAATCTAATCATCCTGTATACTCTCATAAGGATATGAGTGGGAATAACATGTTCCATGTTCTAATTATAGTAATTATCATAATCTAGATCTTATTTGTGTAGGATGCGTAATTGCCTATCCCTTATACGCATCCCATTTCATTCATAATTTGTCTCAATTAACATCAACTTACGTAATTCATCAATGCCATATTTAGCTTTACACTGTGTTTTATTAATTCTTGTAATACTTCAAACTTGGCACAAAATGTTACAAGCGTAATCAATCAAACGATCGTTAAATATAGAGTGTATAGCTGTTTAACTTTCCTTCGTGGAAATTTTATAACTTTCTTTACATTTTATATGTTATGTGGGTTATTGAAAGTGGATTATTTTTATTAGAAATATGAAATAGTACATTAAGACACAAGTGCGAAAAACAGAAAATCCGAAACAAGTGGCGATGTTTTAAAATACAACCGAAGCGAGTGTAATATCGACACGAGTTACGAATTTTCTTCTTGCACGTGTCTCGTACGACGTTTTTTAGTACAGATGGCCCTCCGAACGCTAACGCTTAGTAGCGTAGGGTTTTCTTCTCTTTTTCAAGTGCCATCTCCCTTCAGGAGGTTGTCGATTATGTCTATATATTTAACTCTATTTTCAGTGACGCGTACCGGAAATTACGAAATTCGTAATTTTCGAGCATTTATCTTCTCGCTCGTAATTTGTCGTAAGAGTCGACTAAGGGATTGAAGTGTCACCAACCATTCTCTGATAGAAGATTGATGATGGGCAGAATAGTGGACACATTACTGCGATCGCCAATCCGCTTTCGTGACGATTATGGGCATTTACCTCCTAATGCGTGTACACATATAGTTAATTGGAGAGGCCTACGTCCAGCACTGTACTGAGATATACTTCGTTTTTTTTAGCATTAGAAAGACCTTTGCAGAACGAGATATAAGGTTTTTTTTACAGGCACATTCTGCGGATCGAACAGTGAATACGAGTTATTAAATATCACGTATTTATTATCATGCTATATTAATACATACATTACTCAGTGTTGTGAACAGATAAGAAACATAATGTTAGTTAATTAATATTCTAAGATGAAAAGATAAGAATTTTAATAAATTGCGTTTGCAATTTTTCATGGAAAGGTTGTACATTAAAAAACCTAAAGAGGCAGAGCTCTCACACATTAATCTATTTTAAAACGTCACTGTGACTAGGTATCTGTCATTCGATTTCATATTGTTGTCGGTTGAGTCGGTTGTGTTCTCTATTGCTGTTAGCTTACTTAAAGATTGTTGTTATCGTTTTTGTTGAATTTCGTTATTAGTTGTTGATCTATTTAGATATTTTGTTTTATACCTTTTGACATGAAACAAGTAAGGGGTCGTCTCTTAGACAAAGTAAGACAGCATAACCATTTGTATCAAAACTATGTGGTTAACGAAATGGCCAAAAAGATGAGGTTCACATCACAGTGTTGCGGCTTCCACCGTATCACTGTGAACTTAACCCCATCGAGTTAGTTTGGTCTCAAGTGAAGGGATATTTTGCAACTTATAATAAAGACTTCAAAATGAAATCTGTAAAACAATTAGTCCCCAAAGCTTTTCGAACATTTACGGCTGAGAAATGGAGCGCGTGCATTCAACATGTACCTTATTAAAATTGAACCCAGCATGATGAAATTAGGTAATTTAATCGATAACAATGTGGTAAAAAATATTATAAACGTTCGTGGTTCCGAGTCCCCGGACTTTTCCACTGACAGTGAATAAAACTATGTATGTCACCAAGTTCAAACGACGTTGCCGATGGGTAGAGTTGTCTTTACTATTGTCATCTGCTCAATCTTTATGACTCCATGTCCGCTTTTATACCGATAGTTTTAATCCTTAAATGCATGACTTAAAAGTACTGGGAGTGGGAGTGCATAATGTAAGCTAGATTAAATATGCAAATATTGTTAAATTTTAGACTTTAAACTTCATTAAATTCAGTAAATGTAAAATGGGTACGATATGAGTTACAAATTCATAAAAGCTTAGTTAAAAACCGCCAAACACTGAACGAATACCTTCAATATTTAACTTTTTTCTAAATTGCCTCCATCTTGCTTATAAAACGCTTATAACTTATTTTAAATACAGTTTTGCCAACAATTTATAATAAATGTGAAAACTATGCGTTCAGCTATCTGTAAATATCAAATGATATGTATTTACATAAGTTCCGAGAAATTCAGTGGTATCGGCCGAAATCTAAGAAGGAAGGTTTACGACCACTGCTTCTTTGTTCACCCGTTTGACAGATAATTCTAATCTTAAATAAAACGAAGTATAGGATAATAATGACTACAAATTCGATGCCCAAAGCACTCGTTATAATTAATCTATTTTGTACAAAATAACACGTTGTTCTAACAAGGCCCAAGCCACTTCTTAACTTATTTACACGACAACTCGATCGATCGGGTTCCTTGACTCGGCCTCTTTACAATGGACGTTTTATCGAACGCCTGAATTATTCACGACGAAATATAGACTTGTTTGGTGTCCTAGTTTGTAATTCTAGACCGGACTGGATAACATAATTCAACTAGGTTCTGATAATGAAGTTTGTTTTCGTGGAATTGGGCGGTGAAGTTAGTAAATGCTGTTTGGAAGTTGGTTTAGATAGTCTTCAGTTATCTACATTGATTTACTATAAAATCATAGATATACGTAGGTACACATCATCAGCCTATATCAGGGCACCGCTGGACTTAGGCCTCTCCTATAGGCAAACTATGCCATACGCATAGTCACATTCGGAGGTATAGTTCCAGAAATATAAATTGAATGTTTATTTTTACTATAATGTAGGGAGAAAGTTACCAATTTATATTTCACGAACTATACAAGGCAAACGGATTGGCGATCGCAGTAATGTGTCCACTATGATGACGATGCTGCCCATCATCAATTTTCAGTGAATGTATAGTCAGTGTTACTTCAATCCCTTAGCTGATATCCACGGGAGGAGCTGGAGTGGTGGCACTGGTGAGAAATGTATTCTTATTGCCGTCACCACGCAGTCTAAATGGATTGTAATACAAAACAGTTTATTTCGGATAATTGAAAGATTCATGTGGCAGCGGGCGGGGCTCATTGCGCGTGAACCGATGGCCGTTGGGTCGGAAAGGTTCTCGAGTGGCGCCCACGTACCGGAAGGCGCAGCGTGGGTAGCCAACTCCTACATCAGTCCACCTGATGACCTCATGAAGGTCGTAGGAGTCCGCTGGATGCGGGTGGCACAGGACTGGCCATTGCGTCAATCTTAAGCAGTCCCTATCCCTATGACGCCTATGAGGAAGGAGGCCTATGTTAAGCAGTGGACGTATTTAGGCTGATACCGATGATATGATGATGATGATGAAAAAGATTCTTAAATTATATTAAAATTAAAAAGTCACTATGTTCGAAACTAAATATCACTCTATGGCGATCACAGCAGTATATCCACTATGATGATATGCTCATCATCACCAAAAAATTGGTGTTCAGTAACACTTCCATCCCTTTGTCGACTCTTGAGGAAGAGTTGGGGTTGCGTGCATACACGCTAACAACCTAAAGTCCATTCATCCTTAGCTGTCTTATCTAGTAAACAACTTTCTAACCTAAATACACGTTTTCTGTTGTAAAACTGCCATATTTGCCTATACCAAAATACCTGAGTCCGTATTTGTGCAGTCCATCCGAAGTGATTAGTAAATTGCTTAATTTTTTATCAAGGAAACAGCAGTTTACAACAGAAAACTTGTACTTTTAGGTTAGAAAGTTGTTTATTAGATAAGACAACTAAGGATGAATGGACGTTAACTACCTATTTATAAGGTTAAAGACAGGTATCTACGCCATCGACCTAAAGTGGATGATACGTAATGAAATGAGCCACGCATGTCAAGACATTACAGTATCATAGCGTTAAGTATAATCACGTGTAGTTTCTGCTTATCATACATTCCATGTACTAGGTATAGGTCGTTACGAGTATACAATGTGCACGCTAGCATTGCGAAATATTTTTACCACCCATTTTTGACATAATAACCAAAATATTACTTGACCTAATATCAAATATCACTTTTTTTTTTACTTTTTAAATATTTATCATAAGTTTTCATTTTTACTTTAGGCTCAAGTTGTTGAGCTAAGTGTTTTCTTATTTTGTAATGTCAGTCAAAGGGTATGGTATGGTAGAATAGACTATTTTGAAAAGTCATTTGAATGATGAGTGATGACAAAAACCTTTTCGAAATCAGTTTGATTATCTGAAAGTAAGCCGTATCCAGTTAATTAAATGATATACAGTCTCTGAAACCAAAATACACCATTACAATTTTTCCATGCCCGCTTGAGCACCATGTATACTACACGTGATATTAATTTCTGGGTAAAATGCGTTCATACTTGTGATTGTTGCGTTGCGTATTGATTAGATAAATTTGATGATAGTAACTTGCATTTATCAAATGGTTTTAGCAATTGCTTTGTAATACAGTGGCAAATGGGAAATGAATAGCGAAAACTTTGAATTTATATACTACTAAAATTTGCTAGATTGAATTGTCTAAATAACTTTTAGGTATAAATTATTTTTTTGATAAAAGCTGTTACCACTGACGCCGATGGTTCTTTCTTTAGTGATTTCATCTTAATATACTCGTTAAGACGGATCTGACGAGCCAAAACGTGATAATGGTACATCGCTTTGTACCCAAATTTGGACTCCATCATCAGACCATGGGTACTATGGACCATTCATTCCATGGTATCATATGGGCATTTTCACTTCTAGGGACACCCAATTAGCTTAACTCTCACAAAAAAGTTATCTTCGATATCAGCTTTGTAACGACAATCAAGCATGAAATATTTACGTGAATCCACTTTATTCGTGTTTTTATATTGCATATACACGTATTCTTTCTGGATTATATCATTAAAAAATATTTTTGTTAATATTTAATGCTTCATTTTCGTTACAAAGCGGACATCGAAGTTAACTTTTTTGTGAGAGTTAAGCTAATTGGGTGTCCCTCGAAGTGAAAATGCCCATATCCGACTTACGTAATGAATGTAATATTATTGTTATACTTACAACATTTTAACTCATTCGAAAGATCTTTCACTCGTAAAATTTGACGAACGTCAAACATGGGGATATGCAACTAAATAAAAGCAACATCGTTTCGGCATTTTGGGCACGCTAGAAATAAAATCGAATGTCGTATATCCTATATACGTCAAGCACATCGTTAGTATATGTGTTTCCTTTGAATGCACGTAAAGGAGCGATCTCAAGGGCCACTGCAGTAAGTGCATAGCAGTACAAGAATACGCTTCGTCAAATTGATAGTTCCTTTCGTGAATTCTCGTGCGATCGTCTATATTCTTTTGTATGAGATCAAGGCACATATGGAAATATTGATTTTTAAAATTGCATTGGTTTGAAACTACTCCCATCGGATTATTTTAACGCTGAATTCATTGACATTGCTGTGTTCTTCTAAATCAGTTAGTAATTATGTATTACTTAAAGTAACTAAGAAAGTAAATCAATATGAACTTCTAAATTTACAAAACTAATAATGACATTTCCTTGAATCGGTTGCTGTCAAAGTCAAAATATTCTTTATTCAATTAGGCCCAGCAACGAGCGCTTTTGAAGCATTAAACTAAATAGCAAATGAGAGAGGAAAAAACTGTTATTTCCGGTTCTAACCCTACAACACTGTACCTGAGACGAATCCGGCAAGAAACTGCGGGACTTGTTTTTTCAAATAATAGTTTTATAACATCTTACAGCTAACATGCATTAATTAAAAACGAAACATAAACTTTATTCAATGTAAATACAGATATAGTAACTATAGATACAAATAACTAGAGATGTCTCTAATAGTCAGAATAATTATATAAATGTAAATAGATCTGAGGTTGATTCCCTTTATTTTAATATTCTCTTAGGCTAGGTTGATATAATATGGTTATAAAAGTAAAATACAATACAACATACAAAAACAATATAAAATATAAACACATTATAAAAACCTAACCTAGGGTGCCGCCGGCAACGGGGCGGGCCCAAGCTGCCGGTGGTTAAGGTCGCAGAGAGAGGAACCGACGGACTATCCGCGCCGTGTCCAGGATTACCGCCTTCTGCATCTGACCCTTGATCCAGCCATCTAGCGAGAGACTCTTAAGATGTTGGTCGAGACTCTTCGCTATTAAACCGTTCGCTGGAACGACTATCGGGACTATGATCGTCGAGTCAACATCCCACATGGCGGTTATCTCGTGGGCCAAGTCGAGGTACTTACTGGACTTGTCCTTTTCGGCCTTCACGAGATTGATTGAGGTTGATTATTATTAAGTATAGCGACTATTTTATATTTATATGTCTTGAAAATACCCTAATATTCGCGTCACCAGTCTTGCATCACACCACAAGATAACATCTTATGTTGTGTATGATAACGGCACTCGCAAGTTTATAAGATAAGATAAAGATAAGTACCAACTTTACCCTGAAACTTCACTCTCTCGCCGTTAAACTGGTAATGGAAACAAGGACCTTATTTTGTATCAATTGTAAAGTAAATTATTTTTCTTAAACTTGCAATGAAATGTTGCATTACATACGTCAAATTGGCAGTCAGCTATTCTTCGTTTTGTAAAGTCAAGTGCAGAAATAAGTATCGAAAGAATCCGCTCATAAATATGTTACGACGTTCTTATAACACATTCTCTGCAGAGTTAAAGTGCACTGGAACATATTTTTTTACATTTTTGTGTACAACTTATTTTGTTTTTGACTGTGCTATATAAGAGTAGTAGAATGATGTCCTGAAGGTTAAAAGTCAGGATCTATTATAGTTTTCTCAAAATAAGATACCTTTTTTTGTTTCATACAGAAAAAAAAACACATTTTATTTTATTCCGACTAAAAATACGCGTTATTTAGTAAATGTGTAGGTATACCCCATTTTTTGTTTCTTCAGCAATTTGCTATCGAAATAGCATTTTCTAAAGTAGTGTTTAAGCGAAAAACTGCGAATGTTCTTGGTTTTGCCATGTCGTCCCATAGTGCGGAAGTACCATGTCGCTGGTTCGATGACTGAACTTGATATGTAATGGCATAACTACTTAGGAGTCCTAGGACTTTTGACAAGTGGTAGAGCATCGTGGTTTTCGTCCGTTAAGCCGTAAAAAAAAACAAAACTAATTTAAATGCTACCGGGTAAAAGATTACCTCAAACAGATAAAATTTTTTTTTTTGTTTAGAAGCGGCCTACACCGCACATCATCAGCCTATGATAGTCCACTGCTGGACGAAGGCCTCTCCTATTAAACTATGCGTATAGACGCATTATTACTACACTACATATTTACCTAAATACTGTATATGTGCAATGCAATCTTATTTTTGAAAACTTACCTCCTAAAATGTGTTCTAATGTACCGCAATAAAGTAGTATTCAGAAAGTAACGAGATGTTTCTTCATTGTTAATATCGTTTTCATCGATACGGCATTAGGCGAGTAAATAAATTCGGCCGTCTGGTTAGTTCCCGAAATAAAATACTTCAGCCGTGACGTCATGGTACTCACGTCCGTATTTCTGGATAACATCTGAAACATCTTTTAGGTTTTAAACACACGTCAACAATATGTATACTAAATAGAACTAGTAGGTATATTATAGCAATTATTACAAAATTACATTATTTATTTGGTCTTCCGTACCGCTCGACAGTAGAAAACGAAAAAAATGCAAATAAATATGACTTTCAAGAGCATTTGTTATCTATGTCTTTGACACATATCGTCATCAGCCTCTCTCAAGTCAGTCCACTGTATCGACGCATTAGGAGTTAAATGTACATAATCGCCACGCTGGGCAAGCGGATTGGCAATCGCAGTAGTGTGTTCACTATGATGCCACTGCTGCTCATCATCAAACTCCTATAAAGGAATAAACAACATAATAACGACATACGATATTTAACAGATTTCAAAACTGCTCAATGTAAGTGCAGAATTAAAGAATAAAATCGAATTCGAGCGAAAAGATACAGCTACAGTTATTATATGTTCATCTGAATGACTACGAATAAACGATAGTCTTGAAAGCAGTAAAAAATTGCTACGCTTCTTGCGTTTAATTTAAGTATTAAACACGATTAGAGTAACAAAAACACGAAAAGTATGTCGACGACGTCCAAATCCTTCTTAATCCGGCTTTCAGTTGCATTGGGATTTCGCTTTTATCCCCTCCCGGAAAACAACTCATTTTGCCCCTAGTCTGGATTTACCCCCTAGATTCAGGCAGGCTCATATAGGCAGGGGGCTTGCTCAGCGCGACATAGTGTCTAGTGGCATGCATTCTACAAAGCGCCTTTCTTTCCTCCCAACGAAATTAGGCCATTTTCAGTAGTGGTAGTATTGAAAAAAAAAAAACTTTTTCCTAACTAGTGCGCAAAAACGAACTTTTCGCGCGCGATAATTTCTCTTTTTGACGCACTTGGTATGAAAAAAATGGTCGCTTACACGTGCAAAAACTTTTTTTTAACTCGGGTGATTGTCGCTCTCTTTTCACTCGGGCTCCAACTTTAACTCTCGACGAAAACAAGTTTTCCCGCACTAGTTAGGAAATGTACTATTTCCTAACTAGTGCTGAAAAGTGCACTTCACGTGCGATAATTTCTCTTTTTAAGGCACTTGTTATGAAAAAAGTCGTTCGATACACGTGTAAAAACTTCTCTTTAACTCGGGTGATTGTCGCCCTCGTTTCACTCGGGCTCCAACTTTCACACTCGTCGAAAAAAAATGTTTTTGCTCTTGCATCGAAATGTACTATTCTCACAGAAGCGTGATATAAAACATTGAGTGTGTCATGGGTGGTATAAGAAATTATGAACTCGTGTTAACTTTCGGATATTTCTTTTGTATGGCTGGGCTTTAGGAGATATTTACTTGAAACGAATTGAAAAGGCATCATTATTATGTCTCACCTCACCCATGCTGTCTTAAGTGCCGTAACGTGACAACACAAAAGTAACCACTTCAGTCATAAATAATTACGATCATTCGTCTTGAACAATAGATTTACTTGAACATGGAATTATCTATGGGTACGGCTACTGATGTAAGCACTAAACATAAATTGGACGTATTTATTAGGGCTCACGGTACACGTGTAACCCGCCAAACCGGATACCCGTGTTCTTAAGCCCGACGGTACTAAGAACCCGAATTACACGAACCCGCCGGGTATCCGTGTCCGTGTCCAATACACGGATACCGTTTACACGAAACCGCGTGCTACCCGGGTACCCGGGTACTTAAGACCGAACCGAACGAGTTCGAAATAATTTGAGCAAATGCAAATAAGGTCTATTATTGAATGTAACCTGCAGCTTCGTTCGACACTACAAAACAAACGTGTTCACGAAAGGTCAGCCGATATAACTTTTTTTTGTTTTTTTCGACTATCTGTTACGCAATAAGGTCTATTTGACACAATTAGCAATTAGTCTCACGACCCATCCTTCGGTACATAACTTTACCCTTAAAAAACAGACTTTCCATGCATACACGGCTTCTCGTCAAGGACGTCCCCGAACCCGCGGGTAATTAAAGTCCGTGTAAATAATACCCGTGTACCCGTGTACCCGTGAAGACGGGTATTATTTACACGGACTTTAATTACCCGTGTAAATCGGGTCAGAAACCCGTGTACGTGTAACACGAACACGGGTATGAGAAACGTTGACACGAAACCCGGACACGACCGCGAGCCCTAGTATTTATGCAAAAGGGAACCAAACTACAAGAATTTTTCATTCTAATTAACGGGTGCCTGTCGTGTCGCATAACGTCGATTGTCCTAAAATTTTTTGGCCGAGAATGTATGGCATAATGTTACATGGCATACTACTTGTTTAGCCTACTTAATTTTGCGCATACACGTTTAAAATACCTACACCATATTTATTCTAATATTGATTACTCGAATGTCGAATGACCTAAAGCATAATAATCCTAATGTTCATTGTAATAAATATTGTTTTCCCTACTACTCGAACTGTCAATTTTCACTGCGCCTACTTTTATCATGTCCGAAATTTCATTCAAAAAGGCATTTTAATAACAACATGCAAAACATTTGAACAACAGGGTGAATGGTTAAAAAAAATGTTCAAGTAATAAACCAGGGTAAAACCGACGTGGATTGGTTAGGTTTCGAAACTAGGGCGGAGTGAATGGCGTAGTCTTTAAATATTTTTAATCAATTGTTTACACATCCTCATACTTACAAAGCCAAAAAAGGGGGGACGGGAGGGCGAAGCCCCCCACCAGGGGGGCTCGGGGGGCGAAGCCCCCCGCATTAAAAAAGAAATAATCTGAACATCCCCTACCTTAACCTGGATAGGTTCGTTAGGTACCTTTTATCCCTTAGAGCGGAAATAGAAGCCCCGCGCAGCGGGGCTTCGTCGACCGGTTCCCAGGTCAAAATTGCTCACTTAAATTGTTTGGACAACAGGGCGAATTATTTAGTAATAGTTAAGTATAAGGAATAAAAAACTATTTTTAAAGCTAGTTAAAGGTAGGTAATCACTATTAGTACATTAAATAGTAGAAACATCACCATTATGCACAATAATTTTTCGATACATATACATTAGACACGAAAATCATTAGGACAAACAATATTTAGGAACAACCAAGTTAGGATTAACAATTTCGGCATAGCAAAAATATGCGCAACAATGTTTATGCCATTCATTTTTCGGCGTAAAGTTGTTATGCGACAAATTTTTCGAAATAAAACCATTATGCCACCCGATATAGACCCCTAATTAACACTATCAATCAAAATAAACAAGTCAATCTTTGAAATGACAAATTCATGTGGGTTGGTTCCTTTCTGCATAAATACGTCCAATTAGCACTGTAAATTACGTCCAGTCCAGCGCAAGACACAAAAACTAGACAAACAAAGCTACCACGGTAGGATGCACTTACCCTGACACACTACATGATCTAAGATTCACGTAATACGTCCTTTACTGTATGCTAATGTCAATATTGTTTACTTAGATAGCTTGTGATTCATTCTTGCATTGTGGTGCTAAAAGAGGGCGTTACTGAGCGATTTGAATTCCGTGGCGGCATGTTGAGGCAAATCATTATCTAATAAAGGTGGATTTAGACCAAGCGAGCGAATGCTCATTCTATCACCTCTCTACGAAATTCGTTCGTAACACAAAACGTGAAGATGCATTTAGACCAAACGAGCATTCGCTCATTCTATCCCCCACTCTACGAAATCAACGAATTTCGACGAATCACGTTTTGTGTATCGAAGGAATTTCGTAGAGTGGGGGATAGAATGAGCGAATGCTCGTTTGGTCTAAATGCACCTTGATTCGTCGAAATTCGTTGATTTCGTAGAGTGGGGGACAGAATGAGCATTCGCTCGCTTGGTTTAAATTTAAATCCACCTTTATATGTCTGTCACTTGTATCACAAATCACAATTGGAAAATATTGAAGTCGCTGTATTTTTTCTTTATATATTCTATCTATAATTTTGGAAGATCGGTTTAGGTTACTATTTTGAAAAAGGTGCGTCTGAATTGTACAGTTACAGTTCGGGAAATATTATTTGACCGACTATTATCATACTTACGACCTTTTGTATTGCGTCATTATCAATAGAAAAGTGTTCGACTGCTGATTGTCTAGTAAGTGTTAACGCAAAACGAAAAAAATAAAAAAAATAAAATAAAAATAAATATCTTGGGACATCTTACACAAATCGACCTAGTCCCACGGTAAGCTCAATTAAGGCTTGTGATGTAGGTACCAGGCGACGATATATATAATAGATAGATACATATAGATACTTAAATACATAGACAGCCATGACCAAAAAGAAAGGTCGTAAGTAAGATAACAGTCGGTCAAATAATATTTCTCGAGCTATATAATGCAATAGATTTTTTTTAATAAGGCGACGATATATCGCACGGCAGGTAGCGTTGCCTAGCAGTGAAAGATTTATTTGAAGTTGTCTACGTATCGAACATAAAATTCGATTAGGTACTATGAAAAAAACATTGAGTAACTACGGTTAAATAGGATATTGGAATTATTTATTCTTAATTGATATAGGTATTTTAGTCGTCGATTTATTTAAGTTTTCCACATCCGTAGTAAAATATATTTTTTTATCATGATATTCATTGGTATTAAAGATATCAGTATTAAGTCGATTAACACATTCCATGCAAAGCTAATCCCGACTTATTTTTGCGGTTATAACACTATTAATAGGCTATAAATAATTGTTAAAGATAAAGTTGTCGAATCCATCCACATCCCAATTCCCAATATCCTTGCATTAAAGGCCGGGCCACACCAAATGCCTGTGAAACGCGGGCATTTGCGCGTTTGCTTGGCGTGCGCGTTGTAGCGTATGTAAATGTCATAACAGATAGCACACCGGTTGTTGGTCACGCGAAAGCGGTGTGCTATCTAATATGATATTTACGCGGACGTACTGCAAACTCATCCTGTGTGGCTTGGACTTAACCGTTGTGAAAACACGAGTATCGAATTAAGTTAGTCTCCGTTTATTTGTTTTTAGTATGTACCTAATTATAATCTATGATTTAAATATATATATATATATATAGATAGATAGATAGATAAAAACTTTATTCTCACCCACAATTTACATGGCATAAAACGAACAATGAAAACTTAGGGATTAACATAATATAATTAATATCTAGGTACATTTTTCTTAAAACTATTACAAATATAATCTAGGCCATGTGTAGTGGCATAGAATAGGCGCTGGCTCAGCATGATGATGCGGCAGAAGCCACATCGCTGATATTCTGCCAAGACCTCTAATATATTATTAGATAGCTTTAGAAGTAATAACAATATCTACGCTGGTGCCTCTTTTTAAGTGTTAATACACTTGTGCTAAGAGAGCACCGCTCATCCAAAGAGTAATCAATACACTATACTAATCTTAATGTATCTTCTTAAGAATACAAAAATTGTCTTGTTAACACGCATACCTACATACCTAACATAACATAAACTAGATATTTGCAAGTATGTAGTTTATGTTTAAAACGGTATTTCTGGCAGTCTCACTCTCCAAAGAGGTTTGTAGTAGTCTGTGATTTGTAAAAAGTACACTGACTTTGACATACCGGTAAATGAAAATGACAAGAATGTCAAGTTACAATTAGGCCGCTAAACGACCGGTTCACACGCGATTTATTGGACGTTTTTGTAGATATGAATTAATCATTAATCCATTATTTATTCCTTTTAACCGCATCAGACATTATGATCAGTTTGTTGTAATTAAATAAGACTGGCTATTAAATTATGTTGTGGGATACTTATTAAATGGGACAAACAGAAACTTCATTGTAAAAGTATATACATACAACGTGTTACAACTTACAGTCAAGTGCAAAAATAAGTATCGAAAGAATCCGCTCATAAATATGTTATGACGTTCTTATTACACGGAATTAGAGTGCACTGGGACATATTTTTGAACATTTTTGTGTACACCTTATTTTGTCTTTGACTGTACACGAGCCACTAAAAACCTTGAACGGGGTGATTTGATAGGTTATACTGAACAACTTTTACTATGGAGTTAACCCTTGACAAATGCATGGGGATTATTCCCAAATGGAAAATTTTTGTTAGAGTAACATTGGGAATTTACCGGGAACGCCCTATCTCTAGTTACAATAGAGCGTTTATTTGTATTCATTAATTCATAGATTAATAGTATAATCAAAAGATATCTAAACTCTCCTCTTCTTCTTCTACCTAGCGTTATCCCGGCCTTTGCCAGGGTCCGCTTTCCTGCTACATTTTCTCCACTTTGCGCGATCCTGGGGATCTTCTACTGTAAGTCCATTTACACTCATGTCAGCCTTCACGACATCTAGCCATCGCTTCTTGGGACCGACCCCGCGGCAGACCAAACTTTTATTTAGATATATGAGAATTCATGCTAATGATCACCCAATAGCCGTGACATGCAAACCGCGATCTTCGTTTTCTTGACGTCATCACTGACAGGTTCAAGTCGAACCGCTTCTCTCAATCGTTGGAAGCTGTTTAATGATGATTACTAATTGAAATGGCATCTGTATAATTTACAATGTACCTGCGAGCATGACATCTAATTTTAGATTTTTGAATACTGTACTACATTGCCGGTGGCATATGAGATGAGTTTTTTTTATTATCTTAGTGAGATGTTGTTTTGTTAAACGCCAAGAACACCGCCTGCGTGTGCAGCACGTGTGCGTGCGCGTGTGCTTGGCGTGTGCGTTGCAGCATAATCTAAATCGTCGGTTGACAACCAAAACTCACTAAGTAACAAAAACCTTCTTGAAATAGAGAACGTATCTCAGTTCTGATTCAATACTGACATAAGAGGTCGCTAAGAATAGTGACAGTTTTTATAGTGAGTTTTGGTCGTCAGCCGACGAAATGGCACACCGTTTGAGTGGCGAGATGGCACTATTCTCTTTGTATGCTTAAATCTTTAAAACTACGCACTGGTTTAGTACGGGGCGGGTCGCTATTAAAATATAAACTTAAGAAATTGGATGCCTTCATATTTTAAAGACAAACTGGTCTTAATCGCGTAAACTTAGGTTTAATTATATCCTGACGTTTCGGGTGCCGTCATGCCCGAAACGTCAGGATATAATTAAACGTAAGTTTACGCGATTAAGACCGTTTGTCTTTAAAATATGAGTGATAATCGTGAAAGTTTAAATCAATATATTGAATGCCTTCACTTCACCAGCAGACTAACAGGTACTGTTAACTTTAAAAGCTCTCCTTTATCCCGTTCGTTTTTTACACTAAAGATACTATTGGAGTAAGTACGTGCTTTAACTCTCAATAGTGCTTCAGGATTTTTATTGCCGTACTACTTATTTTCCGGCCGTACAGTAAGTTCTATCTCCGATAAAGTTGAAGTTTCTCGTCCAGTCTGGGGGCCATCAAACTTTGCCGAAGCTGCGATGTTACAGGACAGGAACGACGAATGTAGGTAAAATTAATTATTTGGAATCTTAGACCACTATGGAACCATGTCAAAATGACTAGTAATAGTAAATTATAGTAGAGGCCGGGAAATAAAAGAGCGAGCGAGGCCGGACAATAACATGAGGGCTGCAATCTCTTAATCACGCCGAATCTTGTAAAGTGCTTTTCTGAAACATAGAACGAATAGAAAATAAAACAGTTTGTTCATTTAATAAACATAACACGTTTCTGATTGACAAGCCACTATTTAAAAAAAGGCCGAAAGTCACGATACCGGGACCCAATTGAGCCAGTCACAAGTGTCACAACAAAGCTATTACTTTACAGGCTGTAAAGCATGCATGAAATTCTATTACAATCCTCTTCTGTTTGACAAGCTCTAAATGGGATACTTCCGAGCCTAGTAGCAAGTAATGGCAACATTTTATTGCATGATTATAATGTAATTTTTAACGTCACTTTGAGATCCTTTGGGAGGCTTGAGTAGGTTATCGTATATAAAATTGCATATTATGCCTATGATTGTACAGATACATTCTATCGGCCATAAATATCGGTACTCGACTCTATGACCAAGGCGTTTTTTAACGGAATTTTCAACTCTATTGCACTGGTCTCACCGCGAGCTACTAAGCTAACTATTGGTGAGACCGGTGCCTTACGCAAACGTAGGAAACCCGCTAAGTTCACATGCGTCTAACGCAGCGTAACGCTACGATTAACGCACAAAACAACCAAGCGCTTTAGTCAATACAAATTATTAAGCTAGTGAGGGTTTTTAGGTGAGCAACGAATGCTCACGGAAGAGTGAACTATTTTTAAACCTATTATGCTGCCTCGGTGAACTTTCCGCAAAGAACTTTCTGCTGAATGGACTTGTGAATGACACTGTGAATGATTCAACAGACAGATAATTACATACGTTTTTGCCATTTTGTACTGCTCTGGCCCTAGTGGTAAGACACAATTGAATTTTTTTATAAACAATAAAGAACAGACACGAGGTATCTGTAGTGCAGTTTACCTAGTATCTTACTAAAGGCCAAACCACACCGGGTACGTGTGCAGCAAGTGCGCGTATGACTGGTATGCGCGTTGTAGCTTAAGTAAATGTCATATTAGATGGCACACCGCTTGCGTGGCCTGCACGTGCGCGTGTACATCCGGTCTGGCATGGCCTTAAGAGTCTAATAAACAATTTTCCGGATTATAAGTACACATTTTCTGATATAAACTCTTATTTTCTGGATTAAATATAAAGCAATCCCAACGCTAAGGATGAACATGCTATAGGTGCATGTGCAATTGTGTATGTTAACAGATATCAGCATGATTGGAATTATATCAACCGGAAGCATTGACGGAATAAAGACAGTACGTCACAAGTCACAACTTATCGAGATAAAAGTACTTATGTGTTATCGATTATTGATCGTGAAGTTAAATCCGCTCCCCGCCTTTCAACACCTTGTGATACGTATCGGCTATGTAGGTATACTATGCCCTCTGTAAATGATAATTCAACACCACAAATATAAACAAAATACATATTTAACATTTTAAATTAAAACATAAAACTAGAACACGCCACTCACCAACAAGCTTAACACAGATTTATAACACCATAGATACTAACTGATCATGTGTTAAATTAATCACAACGCGTAACACTTACGACCGCGAATGTGTTATGTAACCGACGCACCGGTAGTTAGAAGGTCGTAAGCGCGGTACTTATAGCAGTGTAATAATATGTTTGGTTGAACAGAAGCCGTGGTATGTAGGCTACGACACCTGGGCGAGTATTCGCTTAGCTGCGCGAGCGCATAGGGCTGGGTGCCTAGCCACGATGTCAATCTTTAACGCTCAGTCGCGTCGCGACCGAATCGCAAATGTCTTTTTCTGTTGTTGTCGACAGAGCATTAGCGATTGGCATCTTAGGGGCTGTTCATACTAGCGATTCACTTGGGCGATTTAAAAGCGATTTCTATACAAAAATTGCACGCGACGCGCGTTCGCCGCGTGCATCTAAAGGTGCATGCAGACCAAAAGAGCATTCGCTGTTCTATCCCCCGCTCTACGAAATCAACCAATCACGTTTCGTGTAACGATCGAATTTCGGAGAGTGGGGGGTTAGAATAGCGAATGCTCGTTTGGTCTGAATGCACCTTAAGTGGGCTATAAAATTGTATTATTTAATAATTAAATTGGTTGATTGTAGACAATAAGTAATTGTAATTTGCTATAGGGCCGGCATCATCGCTAAGCGACGCAGGCCTTTTTTGCTTAAATAAATATAAAATAGTACATTGTGCATCAAGGGAGGTAAGTACGGAATTACTAACGAGAGTGTTAGAAGCCCGACGCCGTTAGGCGGAGGGCTTTTATGACTCGAGTTAGTATTCCGCTTACCGACCGTGATGCATACAATGTTTTTCATCACACTTGCCAACCAAAAAATAAGTTTTAAGACATAATATTATTAAATGACGTACTGACATTTCTATTACTCCCTAGGGAATTTCACTTTTCTATTACTCCCGCTACGCGTGCAAGCAATGGCGCGCTTAGACAGCAAGTGTGATGAAAAAAATATAGCTTAGTTATGCACGCAGGGATCGTTATACAAGTTGATTTTTTATTCACCCGCCAAACTTTAGGCGGATTATTCTGAGGTCATATTGAGAGAAATGTATGGAACTTCAGATTTTTGTAAACTTTCTGAACAGGACTGTGACAACACAATTTGAGGAATACCCAATTATGCCGAACTTACCCACCTGCCACCATGTCTAATCACTATTATCACTAATCAGGGATCACATTAACTGGTTATCTTATCACGGCTGCAATCGACAGACACAACACGTTCACTGCTGATTGATTCTTAGCAAATAATTACAAGCAATAACTGGCACGCTATGGGGTTTATCTCGGTCAAGGAATGGTATGTAACTATGCGTATTTTTGCTTAGCGGTAAATATTTGACATGTCAATCGTTTTCGTGCCGATACCCAAGATTTTTGTAAAATATCTAGTGAATTTAGTAAATAAAATCTCTGTAGAGACGTAGAGTAATAACAAAACATACAAGTGCTTGGCCGCATGGTGACGGCATTAAGAATATATTTGTCACCACCCCAATTCCTTCCGTGGGTATCATAAGAGGCGACTATGTGATTGAAGTGTCAGTGACGATCTTTGATTGAAGATTGATGATGGATAGCAGCGTCATCCTAGTGGACACACTGCGATCGCCAAACCGTTTGACTAGCGTGGCGATCATGGGCATTACCTCCTAATGCGTCCAAGCGCATAGGTAAGAGATAGTGCAACAGTGGAATCAGATGTGAATGAAACAGGGAACGTGCGTAAATTTCTCTTTATAAGGCACATGTTATGAGAAATGTCGTTCGATACACGTGTAAAAACTTCTTTTTAACTCGGGTGATTGTCGCCCTCGTTTCAATCGGGCTCCAACTTTCACCCTCGTCGAAAAATGTTTTTTTTTTTTTATCTCGGACAATTTTTTTTTACATCCATATGTTGTTAGTAACTTATAACCTAGGTATGTTAGTAAGTATTTAGTTTATATATGACTTCTTCAATTCTGTGTATATCGAGCCACAGCTCGAACTTGTTCAACCCAGTGCAACTGGATTGGGCAGTCCTACCTGTCTGCAATGACACTCAGAATGCTGTTGGTACCTACTATAAGTCGCTGCATCATCGAGACAATTTTTTTACGTACTACCGCTTCGAAACTCTCTGTGCGTGCTTCCGCGAACATGCTCGATGCGCTACACCGCCGAGGAAACCCCAACAACATCCTGAAAGCATTATTATATTGAATCCGCAGGGCATTCTACGCTTTTTTGGTATACTTCACCCACAGGCTGCTCGAGTACAGTGACTGGGTGTAGGCTTTGAATAAAACTATTTTCACTTCATTAGTACTTCGAGCAAACCTGCGGGCCAGCATATTTGATCTTACAGCCAATGCCCTGCGTTCACGTTCAATATCTAGGTCATCACTCAGGTCATCCTTTAAGACATGACCCAGATATTTGAACCTATCCACCTGAACCAGGGTGGTCCCCTGCAGTTTTACCTGAGGCACAGCGGTTAATCTTGTACCTCTCGCCTTAAATACCAAGAGCTCGCTTTTGTTGGGATTATACTGTAGACCATGGTCTCCAGCATACGACTCACATACTGCCAGCATTTTCCTCAAGGCACTGATAGACGGACTCAACAGTTGTTTTAGCACTTGTATCGAAAAGTACTCTTATTTTGTTGTTTACTATTCGGCAGTGCATGTTGCTAAGCCTACTTCACTACTTTACTAGCTTCATACTTTGAGAATCATTTGTTTGTTCGGATCCTAACCGCAAACGTAGAATTTTAACTTTCCATTGACCGGGTTTGAAAGATATAATCCAAAGATTTCTAATACGAAAAACGAGATATAAATTACACCTAGAGTGAACTTCGAAAAAAGTTATGTTAGTGCATCTGAATGATAGAGAGGGAGACACTGATTTTTTAATGCTATTTCGGCGTTCTATGCAAGTAATTACACCGGCTATCTTACCCCCGTACCGAAACAGCAGTGCAAACACTAATATTTAGCGGCAGGTTTACGGCACTAATATTTAGTGTTAGTTACGAGGTTTAGTAAGTATAGCTGCGATATGTAAAGTAATCTTTGATTAGATATTTCTAACAGATTACTCAATAAGTAGGCTAATTCTGATTACCGGTGACTAGCAGCCCTCACCCACTGATATACTTTAGCGATGATAAGCAATCATTGCCAGAATTGATAAATGCAACATGTATGGAAAGTTATACAGTCATTATCGGTATGATAATTTTCATAATAAAACTGCACGAATTGCAACTAAATACTGTAATTCAAAGCGGGCGATAAACTAAACCAGGCAAACGATTACAAATATTGAATTAAATTACAAGATTTTGTGTAGGGTATGAAATACACAAGATTCTTTATTCTTTAAGATACACCTATTATGACAATTCAATTATTTTTGAAGATGTACTGAGCAGCAGCTTTGTATGTATGTCATCATCTTCATCATAATCATCATCATTATCATCACATAACCTACTTATGTAGTTATCCTTCTTTTTTTTCTTAAAAACAATGTAACTTAATTGTACACAAACATGTATTTATGGCTATTATTAATTAATTGCCTTTTCAGCAAATCAATTTCAGGTGGAAATTCGGTTTTACGTCTTAACCCCTGGCGCTAACTTCAAAGTTCGAAAATGTCGGGCACCCGTCTCTGTCAAACTTATCCACTCATTTGCACTATATTTAAAAACTTATAAAAGTGACAGCTGGTAGCCACAGTTACCAAAAGCAATTGAGTGGATATGACGTCTTTTTGGAGTGACAGAAACAATGCTCGAAATTTACCTATTTCGAAGTTCGCGGCCAGAAGGCAATTTGTATCATAAAACCGCGCAAATTACTCTGCAGTGTCAAACAAAGCTTCAGATAATCAAGCGGGGAGTATAAAAGGCGTAATTGGAAACAAGAGGTGTAATTAAAAAGGCCCGTGTATCGGACAGGGGGATTGAAAGCTAGCCGCCATGAAAAGGGTAAATGAAGTGCAGGGTTCTTTTGTTTAATAAACTGGCCAAGTGCGAGTCGGCCAGGCCCCTATTTCATGATGACGGGTGGAATAATCGTAAAATATTACTGTTACTGACGTCACAGGCATCCGTGGTGGTAACCGTAGCCCATGGACACCTGCAATAGAAGAAACGGTAATTTTACAATTTTCGCACCTGTCGCCATGTTGAAATAGGGGACAGGCTTTTTGAGCGTGAGCGCGTGATGGTGCATTCAGACCAAAAGAGCATTCGCTGTTCTATCTCCCGCTCTACGAAATCAACCAATCACGTTTTGTGTAACGATCGAATTTCGTAGAGTGGGAGGTTAGAATAGCGAATGTTCGCTTGGTCTGAATGTACCTTTAGCACGTAAAATTTAATGCAAACACTCGTAATGTTATTAACCTTATTTCTATACGATACGTATACTGTTCTGTTAGTTCTTTATTAGCTGGTCACGATCTGTCATTTAATATGTCAAATACATTCCTGCTTATTATAAATAATACATCATAATTCATCATCAAACGTACTAAATTTCAGAGGCGAAAAAAAAAAACAATTTCACCAACGTCCGAGCTAGTTCAAATCAAATGATTTATACCAGTGCAAAACCTTGCCTCTACATTACGTCATTTTTAGTCTATTAATTTTGCTACATTGTTTCTAATCTAAAAACATGGCATTGCCAGGTTGTCCCGCATAATATGCGTGTAACGGTAAAAGATAAAATGCGTCGTAAGCCTGATACCACATACAACAAAACATACAAGATGGTTGACAACCAAAACTCTCCAAGTCAAAAATACCTACTTGAAATTAAGCTCGTGTCTCACTTGATTCAATACTGACATACGGCAACTGATAACCAAACTAAACTTGCCGCAAAACTACCTGGCGACTTAGGACAAAGTGCTATCTCTTTACCCTTAATAGGGCACAGTCACACCAAAATTATATTGGCTTTGACACATATTGAATGACAGAATAAGTTTCAAAATGAGGTGGTCAATATAATTACCATTGCCCTTGGGTTCTGGGCCAAGGGTTCTAAACTGTCGTTAATAACAAGTGTATGGGTGGATTTAGACCAAACAAGCACTCTAAGAACTCAACGAATAACGACGAATCAAGTTTTGTGTTACGAACGAATTTCGTAGAGTGCGGGATATAATGAGCATTCGCTCGTTTGGTCTAAATCCTTCTTCTTCGTCGTTCCCTCATGACTGATGACGTGACCAATAACTATGTCCTTCCATTTTTCGGGATCAAGGGCTATGTGGGCTGCCTTCTGCACGGAACCACAGGCTTGTCCACCAAATTATCTAAATCCACCTTGACAGAAACAGCATTATAGTACCCCTGTCGCCGGATAGCTTTGCGGCGTTTATATCACTAACCAACAAAACAATAAAAAGCAATAAGCCGCCACTGCAGTGAAAACTCGTAAGAATGTAATTTTTGCGTCCCAGCCGTGCTCCCATGGCTTGTGCCCGTGGCACACTTGCGCACTTTCCCGTCACCGCGACTCTGAGCTATCGAATGTTAATACAAATCACACATACATACACTACACAGCCTTTTCCAGTCCACTGCTGGATATGGGCTGCTTCTTCCTATGCGTTTGGACTTACGAACAAATAAAACATGGAAGCTGCACTCCATAGCTGCACTAAATGGCCTTTCCAAAATGGTCCTGAATTTTCGTTGACAACTGTCACCCCTCTTCAATACATCTCATTTATATAAGGTCCTAATTTATTAGATGCAGATATTTTTACAGCTGATAGCACTCGGTCTCTGGAGTATATTAAACCGTGAAACATAATAGCTTTTACGATGTTTTTTGGAGAAAACGGAAAAACAAATTTGCTACGTAAAAACACCCTGTTTATGTGATTATTAAATGAAACTCATTGAACAGATTCTAGTATCTCTTTTACGTACCACTTAACTGGAACTGGCCACTTCACGTCGATAAATTAAATACTTGATTGTCAATGTCATGATATTTTCCGTTGGATTGTGTCGTTTGATAACATGACAGACAGTGTTATTGTGACATTATCACATGATGATTTTTTTTTAGACGAAATTAATCATTAATTTTTTTGTTAGGAAAATGAAATGAAAAAAAATACATAAGTGATTTCTCAATTTATATTTAAAGTTAATTATTTTAACGTAAAGTATCATGTGTTAAAATATCTGCAACTAATAAATTAGGACCTTATATATTATCCTACATAAACTTAAGCCGCTATTAAGAATAGTTGTGATTGGTGAAACAAAGTTTGATTGGCTATAATTATTCTATTTGCCTTTGTCAAAGATGTTGCGCCGACATAATTATGCGCGTTGTGAAGAAAAGCACTACGTCCTACCCATCTTGCATCAATTGCGCAATTGTTTTTGGGGGCATTTTTGTACTCGCTTTAGATGTCCATGTTTATATATGGGGCCCATTTTTCAAAAGCTTGTAACTTGTAATACAAGTGGAAGTCTCTGTTTGACACTATTAATTGGATAAGGACTTTCGAGAAATGGGACCATGGTCGCAGGATTGGACGCATACAGAGGATGTGCCGAAGACAACGCAATGTAAAAGTTATTTTAATTTCCGTTCCTGGGCGGACACCATGACCTCTTAAATGCGATTCAGTTTAGGTTCGGCTCGTCAATTTTTGACAGTTATTCTATGGAACTGACTCATCACGATTCAGTTTAGGACCTAAAATGAATCGCATTAACGTGTAGATCGTGGGCTACCATGCCACCTGCTTAGCATACTACGTCCAAGTCTAGAGTATGGACGAAATGCATGTTTGACACACGATCATCTTTGTATTTTACTATGAGGTAACGACAATTGTTCCATAACGGTCATAATAAGAATAAAAATTAGATTGTAACTGCATTTCGTAGTAATTATTTTGCATCTTGTATAGTGAACAGATTAGATGTGTACAATGTATACATCTAATCTGTTCACGAATGAAACAGCAGACTGTATAATGAACCAATTAGCTAGTAACAATAAGTTTGTTTGCAAATTGTAAATAGCAATAGCGACACTATTTTCACAAACAAGTCCAATTTAAAACAGTATTTACTTTTAGCGTGCCAAATATAGCTAGGTTTTGGCTCGAACTGTGCCTTCTGAATCAACTTCGGCAGACGTAGAATGGGCGTAGTATTCTACGCTGTTTAATTTAATTTGAAGAAACTTTTTCGGCTGATTGTGTCATTGTTCAATGAAGACGAAATTAAATTAGTTCGCGCATTTTCAATCGTGATGTCTTTGATGCTAAACATGATGAAAAACTGTCGAAATAATTATGTACAAACTAAAACGTCTTAATACTTGTAGTAGTAGTAATAAACACTTTATTGCACAAGTCATAAAAATAAGAAACATAACATATACAGTGAAATTGTACAGAGGCGAACTTATCCCTTTAAGGGATTTGTAGTGCAGGTACTTGAATATTTATCTACATGTGTTTATTAAAAAACTCCAAATTACTAAACTTCCCAATTAACCTACGTTTCTTCTTAACCTCCTGAGGCCTGGTGACGTCACTTACTTCAACCGAATTTTAACTTTGACACTATATTTATAAAGTCAAAATGTTATGTAATATATATATGACATAGGGCCTCACGAGGTAACATTTTTTTTTTTTTCAAAATTTCATTTAAAACCAACGGTCTCTAGTAGTAAATACGCGTAAAGCACAATCGTTGATCATTACCCTTACCAATTATTAAGCGAGAGAGATCAACTAAGAACTAGTTTATGAAGTCGATTAAGTGTACTCGGAATACGTAGGATGCCCTGAAAATTTCGGGAATTTAATACTTAGGAACGTATATTTGACATGTGTTATACCTCTTTCTTACAAGCATAGTCTCATTATTCGAAAACACTGGCCACTTAGAAAAAAAAAACAATGTCCGATTTTCAATTGTTTTTTAAAGTCGTTGAGTCGCTGGTGAAAATGGAGCTGTCCCGCGAAAGTTTTAGAGCAATGATTTATTATGACTTTAAAAGTGGATTAACACAACAACAATGTGGAGACCGATTAACTATTGCTTTTAGTAGTGAAGCACCTTCAAAGACGACCATATACAGGTGGTATTCGGAATTCCAACGTGGCCGTGTGTCTCTTGCGGATGACGTACGTGAGGGTCGACCGAAAACGGCCGTTACCGATCAAAACATCGATGTTGTTCGCCAACTGATAAAGGAAGATAGGCATGTTACATATCGGGAGATTCAGGAGACTTTAGGCATTGGAATGAGTCAGGTACAAGTTATTTTACAACAAGAGTTGGGCGTGCGGAAGTTATTTTCCCGGTGGATTCCTCACTTGTTATCTGACGACCAGAAAACGGTACGTGTCAATTGGTGCCGCAAAACTTTAAAAAGATTTAATGGAGGAAGCTCAAATGCCGTTTTTAGTATTGTGTCAGGTGACGAATCATGGATTTACGCATATGAGCCTGAATCGAAAAACCAATCTCGAGTTTGGGTTTACGAAGACGAACCGAAGCCGACAAAAGTTGTTCGTTCTCGCAGCACGATCAAAAAAATGGTAGCCACGTTTGTCTCCAAATCGGGTCACGTGGCGACTATCGCTCTTGAAGATCGAAGAACTGTCAATGCCGATTGGTATATAGGCGTTTGTTTACCGATTGTTTTTGCTGAACTGCGAAAAACTAACCCTAACCGCCGTATGGCATTATCATGGTGTAGTATAACCATGATAATGCCAGCCCACACACCGCTCAGAATACAGACGAATATCTGAAGGGCGAAAACGTCGAATTACTGGACCATCCTCCGTACAGCCCCGACCTAAGTCCCAACGATTTTTTTACTTTCCCGAAAATAAAGAATCGGTTGCGTGGTCAGCGTTTTCAGACCGCGGAAGAAGCAGTCGACGTTTATAAAATGGCCATTTTGTCAACCCCCACTTCAGACTTCAATAACTGTTTTAAAAACTGGTTTCAGAGAATGAAAAAGTGTATTAAACACAAAGGAGAATACTTTGAAAAACAATAAAAGTACTTTTATTTCATTAAAATGCGTATTTTTTCCGATTCCCGAAACTTTCAGGGCAACCTACGTATGAAGGCTCATAAAATACTCGTATATGACCTTTTTTTTCAATTTTGGCCCCCGACTCCATTTTTTATGTATTTGGTATTTTGAATACCTATGATTTCAACTCAGAATCGCGAGCTCTTTCGATCCTGATAGGAGATTTATTTGTCCCAAGGCTTTTTTCCATTCCGTTACCATTGTTTCATACATTTTGCATGGCGGTAACCGAATAGAAAGTTCGAAAAATTTATGTAAATTTTGGGAGATTATTTTTCTTCTATAAGATCGAAAGAGCTCACGATTTCGAGTAGAAATCATGTAAAAAGCAAATATGTTACAAAATAATGGGGAACAACTTTGAAAAAAATGATCCATATTGGCGTACAGCTGCCAGGGTGATTAGTCAAGATGCCAATCGCTAACGCTTAATCGTCAATCTTAAGCGAAAGGCAGCTAACTGTCTTTGTCGCACTAATATGAAAGAGTGACAGAGAGGGAAACTACGATACGCTACTAAGCGCTAGCGATTGGCAACTTGGCTAAGCATCCTGATGCTTCAACTTTCCGCATGGACGCTATTATGAATGCTGCACTCTTTGTAAGAATACCAGTAGCTGTATCATGAGCTGCCGCCGCGTTCTTAACGCGGATTTACTTTCAATTCGGCTCGCTAGCACCAATAGTCCATTTTTTTTCAAAGTTCTCCCCACGCCATTTGTTTTTTTTTTTGGTGCTTTAGAAATCATATAAAAAAAGTTACAAAAAAAGTTGGGGGGACAACTTAAAAAAAAATGCCCCAATGCTAGAGTACTAGCGGGTTGGATAGAAAGTAAATCCACGTTAATAAAACGCGGCAGCAACTCATGGTAAGCACACAGCAAGGTTATCACGTGCAAGCGTAAATGAAGTGCGGTGTGAAAATGATTGGGAATCAATGACGTGTCCAATTTGTACTGTAACAGTATCTAACACCGATAACTGTTACAGTCGTTTCATATTTTATTACTATTTATTTAATTCAAGGTTCCTTACTATTAGTTATGCCATTTATGACGCATTTAGAATCAATATCATCGTATTTACACAATGTCTTGCCATATCAATGCTATAAACGATAGAATAATTTAAAGCGTATACATTACTGACTAAATATGCACAGCTGCGGATTTTGACATACTTGCGTATGAATTATCTTTCTGTCCTTGAAGTTCTGCGGTATCTTCTAACGATTTCTTAGTCCTAAAAGAAAAGCCAAGCGAAATTAAATTATGTCAAACTTGTTTCTTCTTTCTCGCTAATATCGGTGGGAAATAATTATGTTTACATCAGTGGAATATTCCTTATGCTGATTTATAATTTTGTATTGCTTAGGCTTCTACGATTTATCCTGAATACATATATTATCTGCGAGCCTAAAACATTCAGTATTTTCGAATATACACTTTAAACATTAATTGTTAACCGGATTTAAATACTTCAACCAGTTTTTATTTCCTTTCGTTTTAACAACCGAGATTCAGTGACACCGCGGATAAACAGATCAAAATATAACAAGTTTTCCTTCAAGGTCGCCCTCTTTAGCGCCGCCGAAAATAGACGGAGTTCAGGGAGTGTTGACAATGGTGCCGTGACCAGGATTTTCTTATTTTGTCATGAACATCATTAAGTATTAAATGATGGTAACGATAACAAAACATTTTGTGACATTTTATGGTGACATTCTGTCGTGAGTCGTGGATCTTTTGTAGCTTTAGCTTAGAGGCTGGATAGTTGTCATTAAGATAACTTTGTGGTAAACGTAGAGCCAGCCAATTGGAACCCTAGGTCATTACAGAATCATGTCAAAATTATGATATATCCTCACTTTAACATATTAGCCTAGGATTCCAATTGCTGACTATAAATTACGTACATCATCCGTACTTCACATAACATGTACCTATATTCTTAAGCCAGATTTACACCTGCAATATTTGAAACAAAGCTATATGAAAGAAAGATATGCAGATATTTACCACTCATTCTTACCCATAGGTGCGTCTCAAAACTTACAGCGATAACTTGCATATGTAAATTCAGCCTTAAATTGCATCCAATTTTATCAATACAATCCCCCAAAGTTCCCCAAATTCTGTGAGTAAAGACTACATTACTCGCGAAATTGCGTTTTCTCCCCTCCTTTCCTTCTCATATTATATTTAGAATTACGTGAGATATCTCGAATACTGTACATATTTACTCACATCGAAGCTCTGAAAGAAGTGGTTTATTAATATCTCACATTGACCCAAAACGCGACAGTGGGTTGAAGTAGGAAATTGAATGCTGGCACCTGTCTGCCGCGCGTTCTACCATCCTAGTGTACAGAAAACAGTACCTATTTGCTATGAAACTCCATACCAAAAAACAGTCTTTTGCCTTGAACCTTAAGGCAGCATTTTGCTATGGAGTTTCGTAGCAAATACTGCTTTCGACACTTGAACGGCAGCGTTGTATAACCGTACCAGGGGTCCTATTACGACCTTTGAACTTGAACTATTATGTTATTGCTCGAAACATTTGCAATGTGAAAATGACATAGTGCATCAAATCACGGGCTTTTGACGCAAAAATACCTTGATATGATAAATAAATAAATAAATATCTTGGGACATCTTACACAAATCGACCTAGTCCCACGGTAAGCTCAATTAAGGCTTGTGATATGGGTACCAGGCGACGATATATATAATAGATAGATACATATAGATACTTAAATACATAGACAGCCATGACAAGGAACAAATATTTATGATAAATAAATACACAAATAATGCCCCTAATGATGATGTTATTATGTTTACAGGGAAATAATGTCTTTGGCAGACGATATCTTAAATAGTAATGATGATGATTTGATCAGTCTAAAGATATCTCAAGCTTTTTTTCAATAAGCTTCATGTTTTTTGAGTCTTCGAAATCAGTCTTTCTTGTTCTACCATATTAGAAAAGAAACAAATTAGGCTTTAAATGTAAATGCCTTTAAATCTGGTGGGAAATATATGGATTCAATAAGTTGAATTAAAATCTCATGATAATGTAATTTTAAGTGACTTCGAAGTATTAAAATGCTTACTTAAAAATATATGTATTAAATTTAAAACGGCGCATTCAATTGAAATTGAAATGAACTCTTGGTTCAATTGAGTTTGAAAAAGATGTTGAGGAAATGAGGAATGAGCTCCTGCTTTCAAACTTAAATGACCTTCTAAGAACGCCGATTTAGCAGCACAATTAACAATGGCATCTCAAATGGCCCGTATTCTTCCTTAATACCTTTGACTACGTTCGGCGCCACCGGGACGCTCGCGCACTGACTAACTGTAAACCCTATTGCCTTTACATAAAGCCTATCACTAGTCAGCGGTGACACATTCCTATCTGTCAATGTTACGTGACAAAGAGGTGTTTCGATACGACGTCTTTGTTGGGTGATTGAATCTCATTCAGCGCTCGGAATAGATCAGGCCTACCACGAACTTCGAACTTCGAAAGTCATATCGAGTCGAGTGATGTCTCTGTTACTCCAGTTACGCCTTAATTAGAGTGATTGAGACAGATGTTACTAGAAGTACGGTAGGGTGGGGTAAGATTAAACGGTTTTTTTAATGGGGTAAAACAAAAAGTCGCTGTTCTAACCCCCTACTCTACGAAATTCGATCGTTACACAAATCGTGACCACGTTTCAGTACCGTATGTCATCACTGGCAACACACACTGATTAAAGACTTTCGTCTTCAAACACTGCGGAATACGAGGGCTGTTCCGAAAGTTTTTAGTTGCTCCGGTTCTATTCATGCGATTTAAATTAAATTTATATCATTGTGAGGTACATTTCAATACTTATTATGGTTAGTAAATTTATGCATGTGATGGGAATAGTTTTTTTATTATATTTTTTTTACAAAAAGCTGTTTTGTATGAAATTTAACATTGTATGGAGAAATTGGCAATTTTTGACACATTGAAGCATATTTCGTATAAAAATCTTTGAAAGCTGTACTAAAATATACCCGGGATAAATAATTTAGTTCATTTTGCGTTTTTTAAATTATAATTGAACAAAAATGATTATTGATTGAATGATGATTTTTACAATATTCGAAATTCCAATTTTGGAGTTTACGATTTTTTTCGATGCCTACTCATTTATAATTAAAGTAAAAGATATCACGTAATTTGTACTTAAAAATAACGGAAATATTTTCAATTACTAGTACCTATAAAATAAAATAGTTTTATAAGCGAATGATGTTCATAGCATCTCATTAAAAAAGTGTCTTAAAAACCGGTATCATGGTCATTGGAGTAAGGTTCGACACGTCTTAGTAAAACAAAATAATAAAAATATCTAAAATCTTTACTAAAACAAATTTACACCGCCTAAAGCGTCATTGAAATATCCCTCAAAATGGTGTAAGTTTTATTGAAATCGCATGAATAGAACCGGAGCAACTAAAAACTTTCGGAACAGCCCTCGTATTGGACGAAAATATGTGTCGTAGCTTCCCGAACGCTGCCCAACCGAGTCGGATTCGACGATTGACCTCTTTCTCGAAGTTGGACCTACCTAACTGAATAGTTTGCCCTAGGTATATATATTCGTCTACAACTTCGAGTGTAAAGTCTCCGATTATTACGGGAGTTGGTGCTACATGGGAATTCGACATGATTTTCGTCTTATCCATGTTCATCCTAAGACCAACTCGCTCGGAGGCTTTACTGAGGTCAACGAGCATAGTACTTAAGTCCTCCAAGGTCTCAGCCAAGACTACTATATCGTCAGCGAATCGAAGGTGAGTGAGGTACTCGCCGTTTATGTTGATACCCAGCCTTCTCCAGTCCAGAGTCTTAAAGACATCCTCCAGTGCAGCGGTAAACAGCTTAGGGGAGATGACATCTCCTTGCCTAACTCCCCGCTGCAGCAGAATAGGCTTCGAGCTCTGGTCTTGGAGTCGGACTGACATTGTGGCGCTCTCGTATAAACACTTCAACACCTCGATATAGCGGTAGTCGACTTGGCACCGTTGGAGAGACTGTAGTACTGCCCATGTTTCGATCGAATCAAAGGCTTTCTCGTAGTCCACAAACGCTAAACAGAGGGGCAGGTTATATTCTTCGGTCTTCTGTATAACCTGGCGAAGCGTATGGATGTGGTCTACGGTACTAAAGCCTCTTCGGAAACCGGCTTGTTCGGGAGGCTGGAAGTCATCAAGCCTGCGTGCAAGACGATTCGTAATGACTCTTGAAAACAGCTTATAGACATGGCTCAGAAGTGAGATGGGTCGGTAGTTCTTCAATAAAGCGTTGTCACCTTTTTTGAAGAACAGTACCACCACACCTCTGTTCCATGCCTTTGGCGTTCTCCCTTCCAGTAAGACGGAATTGAACAACTTCTGAAGGGCCGTAAGGATCGGTTTACCACCCGCCTTCAGAAGCTCAGCTGTAATTCCGTCCTCCCCAGGCGCCTTGTTATTTTTGAGCTGTTCAAGAGCCATTCTAATCTCGCACAGGCTGATGTCCGGGATGTCTTCTGTATAGTGTCGGGTTAGTCTAGCTCTGAGGTCTTCCACTAGATCAACTTCGGGTCTGCTAGTTGACGTGTACAGCTGTCCATAAAAACCCTCTATCTCACTCAGCAGCTCAGATCTGGATGTGACGATTCTACCATCCTCAGTCTTTAATTTGGCGAGCTGGCTTTGCCCAACAGACAGATCCCTTGCAAAAACTTTAGAGCCCTTGTTCCGCTCGATGGCTTCTTCTATACACTTGGTACGGAATTGGCGCATATCGCGTTTAAGGGACTTAGAGATCTGTCTGTTGAGCTGCCGGTATAAAGTCGCATCAACTGAGGATTGTAGAACCAGTTCACTCCTTTTTTCCATTAGCTTCTGAGTGGAGTCTGAGAGCTTTCTGGTCTTATTTGTCCGCTGGGCCTTAAAAAACTTAGACCCAGCGCTATGGACAGCTTCCACAAACCCGTCGTTGAATACGTCCACGTCATCGCCTAGGCAATCGAAACGGTTTTTGAGTTCCAGCTGAAAGCTCTCGGGGTTTTGGAGATGGAGTACAGGACGGAGCGTAGACTTCATCAGTCGCGAGCGTTCTAGCTTAGGACATATATTCAACGTGCCTCTTACCAGGCGGTGATCGCTACCGGTTTTAACCGTACTGATCACAGAAACATCGTTGAATATATGTCTCTTCGTCGACATGATGAAGTCGATCTCGTTTTTAGTTGCACCGTCGGGACTCATCCAAGTCCATTTTCTGTGCTCGCGTTTCTTAAAGAAGGAGTTCATCATGTAGAGTCCCTCCTTCTCCAAGAAACCAGCCAGCAGATGGCCCCGGTGGTTCCGACGTCCAACCCCAAATTGCCCCACCCTCAGTTCGTCACCATCTCTCTTGCCCAGTTTCGCGTTGAAGTCCCCCATAACAACGGTGAAGTAGGTTCTGGAGCTATGCATGGCTTTTGAGATATCATCATACATAGCCTCCACCTCGTCGTCGGAGTGTGTCGAAGTCGGCGCGTACACCTGTATGACCTTCAGCGAGTATCTCTCAGATACTCTGAGTATAAGGTACGCCACCCTAGCCGACACACTCTCGATCTTCACCACGTTGTTTACGAGGTACTTGTGGACGATGAACCCGACACCTCCCTGGGACTGTTGGTCGCCCTCCCGGAAATAGAGAGAGAAATTCTTAGCACCCCTGACCCCGCTAGCACCCTGGCCGCTACCATAACCAGGGCACCGGGGGTCGCCGGAACCTCGGGGCCGCGGCCTTTTTTGTACAATCATTTTGGGGGGTATTTGCCATAATCGCCACGCTTGGCATGCGGGTTGGCGATCGCAGTGTCTCCACCGCACTTTAGGGATGCTGCTGCCCATCCCCCGGTGGTCTTGGTCGTAGTTTACAGACATACCCGGGTCAAGTGTATGATCAGTAACACTTTAGTCCCTTAGTCGACTCCTACGACACCCACGGGAAGAGTTGGGGTGGTGACAAATGTATTCTTACTGCCGTCACCACACGGAAAAAAAACGTAAACGGTACTGAAACGTGGCCGCTTACAATGGGTCTCATAAGAAGGCTCAAAGTCACCCAAAGGGCAATGGAGAGGGCTATGCTAGGAGTCTCTCTGCGTGATCGGATTAAAAATGAGACCATCCGCAGCAGAACCAAAGTAACCGAAATAGCTCTCCGAATCGCTAAACTAAAGTGGCAGTGGGCGGGGCACATTGCGCGTAGAACCGATGGCCGTTGGGGCGGGAAGGTTCTTGAGTGGCGGCCACGTACCGGAAGGCGTAGCGTGGGTAGGCCCCCCACAAGGTGGACCGATGACCTGGTGAAGGTCGCAGGAGTCCGCTGGATGCGGGTGGCGC